>MJUT01060192.1:113136-124261 GCA_002080005.1 Gigantidas platifrons | reverse complement strand
TTTTGGTTAGAAGACATGTACCCAGACTACATGTCTTTCCTGTTACCATTTGCTAAAATCGACCCGTAAGAGTTTTCTTTCTTTCAACAAACATCTGATTACCATGTGCTTTTATACCCCACTTCCTGTCAGGAAAAGTTATTGGCGCCATTTTTTTTTCAAATGTCAAAGAGGACATGATTTCAGCCTAAAGGGTAAGTTCAACTGCTACAGTAATTTTAAGCTGTGTCTGAAATGTTACTACTTTATCAAGCATGCAAAATAATGAAATGAAGTTTTCAAGTATGGTAAACAGAGCTCATATTTTTGTCCAGCACTTGCACATGTGATAAATGCCCTTGAAACAATAAAAAACATTTTTTTGACAGAATTATGGCATATAAGTCTGTCCTGTTACTGTCCTTCCTGTAACTACCAAAAAAGTAACACAAAGGACAATATTGGTAACATGACGGAAATCCACTACTGTATAAATGTGTTTGAATTGCTAACTTTCATACAATACATGTAATAATCACTTTTTGTCTAAAAATACAAAATAGAGTTTAATTTGTGATTAGTATCTTAGGCACAATTCTTTGTTCTAAATAAGTGATACATGACTAAATGTCATCAATATTGATAACAGGAAGGATACTATAGGCACAATTCTTTGTTCTAAATAAGTGATAAATGACTAAATGTCATCAATATTGATAACAGGAAGGATACTTTTTGGTAACACGAGGGACACTTGGGGCAGTGTTTGTCTATAAGAACAGATTATTTGATGCAAAGTTGTCATAGCTTTGATAACACAAAAAGAGTTTACAATATTTAATTGATGTATGTTTATTTTTTTTCTTTGGAATATGAAAAAAGATTTTTGATATCTTATTGTTTTTGGTAACAGTAAAGACCCTATTGGTAACACGCGAGACAATTTTGTAGAAATTTTGAAATTAAAATCTACTTACGTTTTCAAATCTGAGCAAGTGATAAATTTATTCTTGGATTAGTAAGTATTATGCAGGATAAAAACAAGAACTATTTCTTTTTCCTGTTAATTGTTCATATGGCTGATTTTTGCCATGTTGGTAACAGTAATGAAACAAATAGGTAACAAAAGAGACAACATGTATGTATTCTGTTCTCTTCACATTAAAAAAAAGAATGAACTTAGAATATATATGTTACAGTAAATAAACGTAATTGGGAATTACGGGTAATTACTAAACATTTCAGTAAATACTCGTCATTACTGATGGATTTAGGAATTATGTGTAATTCCTAATTTGTCAGCAATTACACATGTAATAACTAAAATATTTAGATGATTTTACGCTTATTTACTGATTGCTAATTTTGAGTGTTTGGTAACAGACAAGACTCATACAACCAGGGATGTCATTAAATTTTTGAGTTGTAGGAGAATAAATAAAAGTTATAGGAGAATGAATAGACTGGCAAAGCCAGTCTCCCACCTCGCTCAGCGAGGTGGTATTTACGGCAAGGGGTCTGGGGTCCCCAGAGGCTCTGGGATAAATGGTGCAAAATCCTGCATTCTAGCCATCTCCTGGCATCAAATTTGCTTCCTAAAATACTTGATTTTTTATGGACATTTTTAACAAACACAATTTTCAAAACGTGAAGAAGATACTTCCTCTGAGAGCCCTTCAGACACAGTTTGAACAGTAATCCAGACACTCATATAATTAAGAATAATTGAATATTCTAATATGACGGCCTATATATCGTCAACCACAGGCACTCGACGTTCAATGAATAAAATGTAGGGTCAATATGGAAAAAAATAGTGTCACTGTTATATAAATTATAATATTATATAACAGTGACACTATTTTTTTTTCCATATTGACCCTACATTTTATTCATTGAATGTCGAGTGCCTGTGCGTCAACCAGTATACTATATGTCGGTATATACCTACCTTTAGCACCTGCGCACTCAAATTATCGATTGGAAACAAAAAAACATAATTTAAAAAGTTTCTGTAATGAATAAAAGCCTACAAGGCCGTTTCCGTGAGGTCATACACAACAACTACACATTATATTACTTTGTTTACATGTATACACAAATATGCGATGAAAACGCACTCATCTGAAATAAAAAAAGAAAAAAAGAAAAAGAAAAGCTAAATGCATATTAATATGTTGCTTTATTGTGGAGCCCAGTAACTGACATGATAATTTTAATTTCGTTTGTACGAAATAGTTTACCAAGCCCGTTTTCTGACATGAGAATTTTTTTTATTTCGTTTATAGATATTTTTTTAATGTAGTTTATGCCAAATACTATTTCGTGTAACGTCATAAAAATATTTATCATGTCAGTTAACGGGCTCCGTGCTTTATTGTTACTCATCAAAAAAGAATAAATTCTAATTAAGAAAGAAGCGTCTTTTAATTTTTTATAATATTAATGTTTTAAAAAGAAACCATCATAAAGAAAGATAATTAAAATGTTGGCATGCGGTGAAATATTTATCCAATTACGAATTATACCTCAAAAGATGGCATTGTCATAATTTAGCCTTAATTTATGGTACTTAATGATGTGCTTTGCAAAGTTTTGACCTTTTTATCTTAAGACATCAGCAATGTTACATATATGGCATGCATTTGGGATATGTACAATGACAAAAGACCACAGGATTTACACAGACATCCTGTTCTTTGTATTTGATCTCGATCTACTTTTATTATTTATTAGGTTTAAATAAAATACCTTGTCTTTTGTATGAACAATTATTTATATACACGACTATATGGTTTAAAAGGAATATATTACTTGGTTCTATTTTAAGCTTGTCTTATTATTTGTTATGTTAATTTGTCAAGTACGCACATGCGTTTACCAAGAAGCTAATTGTATTGATTGGTAGATTAGTACAAATTGTAATTGAATTCAAAGCTATTGTCAATTAAATTACGGGATAGATATTCGTGAGTCAGATCTCTGGTCGGATCACAGCAAACATTATACAATTTGTCTTTATATTTCTCGGCTAAGCATGGATGCCAGACAACTCGGCCCGCGGACATCTTGGACCGAGACATGTCGACCCGTAAGCGAGGACTAGTTGGCCCGTATGTTAAGACAACTCGGATCGTATCGGTGATAGCTCTTAAGAGTACATTTACGTCTACGTTTCCGACTTACGACCTTTAGTGAAACGGTCGCCAGTTCTTTAAAAGAAAGAAAGAAAAACAAATTTTAAATCTCAAAACATGTACCTGTTTGTGTAATATTTATATACTTCCGACGTTCGTTTGGCACTTCTTATCCATACTTACCTAAAGTTACAAAAATAAAAAGCCGACTCGATATGATTTTCTCTCGATTTCCATCAGTAAATAAATTATTTATTTTCTCCCAACAATCTAAATAACTAATAGTCGAAAAATAAAATAATTTAAGAAGTTGGGAAATCGACAAAAATGGAAAAATTAGAGAAATTATGGGGGAAATAAATATTTGCGTTTTGGGAAGCTGATGGGTCCCTGTTTGTTTACCAGTTATCAATTTGCAAAGTTCAAAGATCAAATTAATATTGGTCCTGGTTATTAGGTAATAAGTGTGAACGGTATGTGCCGATCAAATGTTATTATTTATCAGAATGAAACCAAATTTGAAATATATTGTAATGATAAAACAGAAAGCCACCATATCACCGAAAAAATGTTGAAAGTGGCGATAAACACCATAACCTGGGTAATGGACAAAGTCACTCATACATACTGTGACTTTCCGGGGTATAGTAAATGTGGAAAAATATATTGTGACTTTTTTTTCTGTTACCGACGGCGACAGCTGTAATTACCGGAGATTATTCTAATGACATCCCTGACAACCTATATATTTTTTTAAATAAAGGTAATAAATTACGCTGATTCTGAAATATATTTATTTTAAAAGCCATGAATAAACAAAACATCAACTACATACATTGCATGCAAGACAAGAAATTATGTTTCCTAAAAATCAAAATTAAAAAGTTCATCACTTATTTTTGCACAAGTTACTATTATAACACCTTGGATTACATAAAACATTTGCTCTCACACATTTGCAAGTTTTTCTTGTACAACCCTTTTAACAAAGTCTGCATTTCACAAAGCGGGTCAGTCTCCTGTTGATTGTAAGCGGGCTGCCTCACGTTCGGTAATTTCAGTGTATGAATCGACTTAGGATTCTGACACATCATGAAAAGTGGACGGCATGGGTTGGTTTCTCGAAAATGTTGAGTTTCGTGGTCGATGTCAAATTCCCAGCTTATATTGTCCGAACAAAAATGTGTTACGATGCATAAAATATTCCGCGGATCGCCACTATGTACGTCATCTGTCGACGCTAGGTATGGTGACATTATCCTCGATATCAAATGGTCGCAATTTGGTTTGATCTAGTAAGAAGTTCACATGTGTATTTGTCTTGTTCATTTGCTTGAAATAAAGAATTGCATATAATATATTCGTGTTTACAATCCATAGGTACAGGAATGTCATTTGAATTGTTATCCTCTATGGAGTTAACATTACTATTCATATTATCCGGTATATTATCAGACGGTTTGTCATTCAAATGTGCTTGTTAGTCTTCTTTTTGTAGAACCTGAAGAATTGCATTCGGAATATGAGTTTTTGATAGACCAACTGGAGAATATCACCATTAGATCTGAGACTGATTAGTGTCTTGGTTTACCATGAATAATTACTGTTTCATGTCACAGCCCCTCTAGCTCTGTGATATAGTTTGCCGTAAATTCACTACCAGATTAAAAAACGCTAGTAGAATAAAAATATCCCTATATTTTGTTCTATATTATCAATATATGCTTAGAACATAGTTAACAAGATGCAATGAACAGTCAGTAAATAAGTGTAAAAAACTTTCATTTTTCGTTTGCATGGTTAGTAATTACTTGTAATTCCTGAACAATTTCAGTAAAAACGAGTAATTACTAAGGCAATGGGGATTACGCGTATTTACTGTTTTTCAGTTATTACGTGTAATTACTGGTTACGCTTATTTACTGTAGCATAAAATGGAATTAAGGACGAAAACTACAGAATCATTCAGTTATTCGTTGGAGTGCACTAATTAATAAATCATTCTTATTCCTCATGGTAACAGCACGGACAAATGCAGACACTAGATAGAATGGCTTTCATAGAAGCTTTTGTAATTCACTATGAGTTGTGTCGCATTTTAGTTAATTTAATCAATGATTAAATGGGTCCTGAATACCAACTGACACAAAAACATCCTTAAACGGTGAACTGTTAATGAAATAACAGGTAGAATATTTAGAAATTTATGAACTGTTGTACTTGGTGACTTTATATATACTTCTGGCTTAAGATTTTGTTTATGTAGTGAATACCGGTAATATGTTTTTTTTTAAGTTACTCACTGTTAATTACTTAAAAGAACTGTCATTGGGACAAATGTTGTCTACCTATAGAAAACTAAATATAATTATAGCCTACTTCCCGTCTGTAAATTGTGAGTAATAAAATTTTCATAGTAAGGATAAAGTAAGCCCTACTGATAAAGTAATATGTATTTTTTCTAAATTTTATCATTTAAATTCTGGTTATGCCGAAGAGTGTAATTTTAAAACTTTTGGTCAGTTGCGCATTTATCTCATTTACAATTTTGAGAATGTATTTTAATTAAATTGTCCTTGCTGTTACTGTCATGTCCTTTGAGTTACCTTTAAAAAGTTAATTCCGATTTAAGTATAATTTTTCTGGTTAAAAATCTGAGTTACAGATGTTGTTCTTAATAGTTTAATAATTAGATGTTTTATGTGTTATTATTTGCCATTTCCTTCAAATTAGATAGGTATTTTTTGTCAAAAAGTCTTTTCTGTTACTTTTGTGTCCCTCATGTTATTGACGAGTCCTTCATGTTACCAACTATATTTTGAGAAATTATAAGAAATCCAACAATTACCTGAATATCCAAATTATATGGCTTAATCTCTTTTAATATAAGTTAGTCCTTAAGGACTATCAATTTGCTTAATTAAAATCATGTAGTACATTGTGAACATTGATATTCGAAGGGAAACCATTCAGAATTGTGAAATAGAATTTAGCATCGTTTAATTTTTTTATTTTTCATAGAACCTTAAAATTTTGTTACCAAAGCTAGTAATTTTTTCTTCTTTTTTTAAAGTTCTGCAGTATTTTATAAACAAAATATTAAAATGTCTGATTGTTTTTCAAGTTTTTGATAAGGTAACAGTAAGGACAGCTGAAAGGCACTTGATGACCTATATGTATATATATTTCAAATATTGATTGATTTGTTTTTTGCAGATTGCTTGTTCAATGCACAAAAATGATAGAAGTTATCATTAAAGTTGCTTAGAACATTGAATTACTATTTTGGAAACCCAAAATTTTCTGAGTAGATATGACGACATTTTTTGAAAATGACCGGTATATGTAAATGTCCAAAATATTGCACAGCAATGGATTCATATAAGTTTGTTTGTATCAATTTTCGTGGGAGGCATTTTAATTTTGTCGACACTTCACTTGGTGATTGTGACATGTTCCTATACTTTTCTCATTTTGATTTGGTCACGAATCTAGTGTTTATGGTACAGAAGACAACAACGAATGAATAGAAATGTAATAGAAATTGGGACCTACTTATCAAACGTTTGATCTTTATTTTCTAATCTCGCCAACCTGGGAGAAGATATATCATATGTTGTTACGTCTGTAACAGCTATTGTTTAAATGTTTGTTTGTTTGTTTGATGGTGCTTAACGCCACTTTCAACAATATTTCAGTTATATCGTGGATATCAGATTAATTGGTGGAGGAAACCGGAGGACCCGGAGAAACCCACCGACCTATCACAGGTCACTGACAAACTTTAGCACATAATGCTGTACACCTCACCATGACCAAGATTCGAACTTACAGCATCAGTGGTGATAGACACGCATTACATAGGTATTTGTAAATCCAACTACCCTGGATGATTACCATGACTACGACGGCACCTTGTTTAAATGACTTACTAGTTTATTAATACATGTATTTGTTTCATGGATCGACCAAAATTGCTATAATCTATATGATACCTTTGCAGTTCATCTGGTTGGCATGGTGTTATAATTATAAGTCCATTCCAAAGCATTGTCTTAGGCGTCCAGGGAAGTTAGTTAAGTTTTAATATTACCCTGTTCTTCTCAAGTTACAAAGCCCGAGCGTCAAAATTTTTAATATTTCATACAATAAGGAAGTTTAATATATCAAAACGACATATTAGTTTTCATGCACTAATTATTAAAAAAAATATATTTACTCAAAATAATAACATACTCTTGTAACCCGGGATATACCTAATTACATCTCCATGCCAACCAAATCGTTAGAAGTGTTGGAGAGAAAAATAATGTCTGAGAGAAAATAAACAATACATAAATATATTTATATATATAATTGATATACATAGAATCAGAGACATTTATTTTGATGTCCCTCTGCTAGAATTTAAATCATCAAACATCTACTTTGAGAAGCTGGTTTATCTAACATGGAATAACAAATATATATGGCAAATTCATAATTAAGATATACTATATTACTTACATAAAAACACTTTCTAAAAATCACCCGTGTTTTTCCTGTATGGCGTATGATCGTTGTTATTATAACCACGTGACAATATATGATAAAAATAGCTTGTACTTATTATTATGGGCGTTTTTATTGCAGAGAAACCAGTTTAGGTTTTAACTCGGTTTTTCAAACTTTGTATTTATTGTCCAAACTGGTTTTGAACCAGTTTTAAACCCAAATCGTTTTTTTTTATTTATCGGTGTTAAACTGAAACTAGTTTCCAAAACTCATCAAACCACCTCCGGGTGTGGTTTCGACGGTTTGACATCTGTTCAAAATGGCGACCGCTGAAGTTTTGATTTTGGAGTGCAGCATTTGTCTCGAACAGTTTGATTGTTTAGAGCAATTTAATGACCGGCCATGCTGTACCAGTGATAATAATTTATATTCAATTGATTTAATTAGCCCTTTTTGACTGCAAAGTCTACATAAAGGGTTAAAAGATTGCTGTCTAGCAAATTTGTCTGACGCAAGCATGAAACGTTAAAAAGTCTATTGTAATGCTATTTTGGAAAAAAAAATTGTATACTCGTTTTATATTGCATTAAAATATTGATCACATACACGTCAGCCATTTTTATTTATATGTATAAAACCATCTATTTATTACAAAAGACAAACCAATGAACTAGTTTCAAACCAGTTTCGAACCAGTTTCTAAACCGGAAAACTAAACTCAAACTGGTTTCTTTGCCATAAAAACACCCTATGTATTATATATTTGTTCTAGGGTTGGTTGTTTGCTTTACTGATATTGATATAATTCCTAGGCATCACTGTGTAAACTGTTTTATCATAAATAAAGTACAAACTTGTTCGTGTAGAAAGCTTAAATGGTAAAAAAAATCATGAATTGTCTATCTACATTTTATACCTGTATAAAATCAAAAGTACAGAGCATGTACTGCAATAAAAACGTAGATATTCTAGTTATTAATTAGTGCACACGACACTTTACTGACATAACCTTCATCGGGTACGCTCAATGTCGAAAGAATCGAAAGCCAAAAAGATGACTTTGTTCCCATTACCAGTTCTGGTAACCTTGTGGCAATGGAAAAGGGTTGAAATTATGAAAGAACTGGTAAACGGAACTTTGCAGAGTACATATGGCAAATAACTGTTGTTTCCTGCAACCTTGCAGCAATCTTGAAGCTAATTGCAAATTTCTTGCAATGTGTTGATGCCAAATGATGATGTACCTTAAAACATGGTATCAAAGTTGCATCTAACTGGAACCTTTCAGAAATGGTTGCATAAAAAATTAGAAAATATCTAACTAGGCTAGCAGAAATATAAAGAAATGTTTATATTGTGGAAAATAGACTTGAAAACGGTTTCTTTTTAATGCTGAATTGTACATTTAATGGAGAATTCAAAGATGCCATTGTGTTTTCATCTAGTAGAATACTATGTTGGCTGTCAAGTCATTTTTCTTTTAAACACAATTAGCGAGGCAATTCTAAGATCGGAAAAGTATAATTTTCAGGAATGTAGAATTCCAGTTTTATCTCATTTAAACTTATAATTCGAACCCCGTTCAGGCGAGGTGTACTCCATATAAAATTATGTGATAAAGTTTGTTACAGGTAGGTAGTTTTCTCCGGTACTCTGGTTTCCTCCACCAATAAAACTGACCATCACGATATAACTGACAGAAGCTCCCAAGACAAACTGCAGCATACATGTAGAAACATCAACAAGATCACGATGCTTTCAATTAATATCAATGGCATCCGAGGGAAAAAAATTGAGCTGCAGGCCTATTTGTCAACAGAAAATCCTGATACAGTTGCTCTACAGGAGACTAAGATTGATTCTAACATTAAGTCAAATGAACTCGTACCAGAGTGTTTAGAATACAACATAATGACAAAACTGCGAATGGCGGAGGAACAATGCTACTAGTAAACCCTATCTTAAATCAGCACCTCTCAGGAAGGTAGAAAACGGATCAGAATCAACATGGTGCAAAATCAACATACAAGGCAACCATCATTAGATAGGAAGCTGGTACAGACCACCAGATGCCCCAACTGATAACATATTCCTACTCAAGGACCAATTTGATAAAATCAACCAGCTTGGTAAGACACATTAAAAGCCATGCATACATGTACTAGGCGTCTTCAACTACCGCAAAATAAACTGGCAGACAATGCTAAGCAAGGACTCAAACTCTTGTTTGGCGGATAGTGATGGTCAGTCCCTTATTGACATCGTGAATGGGGCCAGTGTCGAACAGCTAGTACTATTTCCAACGAGAGAAAGAAACACACTAGATCTCCTGATAACAACCTTACCTGGACTATTCACTGACATCAAATCACCGGATAGCTTAAGCGACCATTACATAGTTATGGTAACACTAAAGTGCAAAGCGCCAAGGAAAACTAGACAAGAAAGAGCATACTATCCGTACTCAAAGGGAAACTAGACCAGAAAGAGCATACTATCAGTACTCAAAGGGAAACTAGACCAGAAAGAGCATACTATCCGTACTCAAAGGGAAACTACAACCAAATGAGGGAAGACACACAGAATTTCACAAAAGATAAATACTTCAGTGGTCATCATCACAACAGGACCGTAGAAGAAAACTGGAAAATTATCAAAAACTTCATCATGGAAACAACTGAGAAGAACATACCATCAAAAATTTCAAAAGGAAAACAATCATTACCATGGATAAACAACCATATAAAATCCCTAATCAGAAGACATAATATAACCCATGCAAATTACAAAAAGACCAACAGCAGTAGAATTACGAGAAAATGGCAAGAACTACGAAAATCAGTAAATAAGGAAGTAAATGAAGCACACAACAACTATGTTAACAACCTTATAGAAGATATAAATCAAAGCGCGAAAGCGCTGATATACGGTTTTGCCTTGAAACTTTATATTAGCTGTGATTTCAAGAATGGATGATTTCCAAATAATCAGACATTCCATACCAACATATATCACCAACTTTAATGCTGCAGAGAAGTGATAGTGTAGCTCTTTGTGCATCTCAGACATGCTTGGGATTTTTATTTTGCAGTGTTAAGTATATATGAGGAACATAACATGTCCGACATACTTCGTGATGAATCATTTGACCAATAATTGGTAACCAGTCTGTGTATTCAGGGTGTCAACTTAACTATGTCAATGAGGTCAAGGTTATATGTTATATTATGACTGTCATGTACTATACTAAATCAACCATCATAGCAAATATTTCAAACTTCTCAATAAAATGTTCACTTAAATGTGGAATGGGTTAAGAGTCAGGTGACAGAGATCTTACTGACAAGATGAACCACTAAATGTCATTAACTTGGTATAAGCCATAACTCTGGTAAGTATGATATCACAGTATTTGACATCTTTTATTATGGCTATATCCAACATGTCCAAGTGCTTATGTGTTCACTATTGACCAATCAAATTAAAACTGCTCCTATATGTCACTGCATGCAGCT
>MJUT01060192.1:94144-108780 GCA_002080005.1 Gigantidas platifrons | reverse complement strand
CCATGACACATTTGATAAACCTTCATACACTGCTGTATTCATCCCCATGCATTCAGCATGATACCACTTATCACAATCATCGCAGGCAACCCCTTTTGTCTTCCATGTTACTGCTCTGTGGCAGATCTGACATGGGTATTTTGGAGATCTTGGACCAGGGTTGGACTCTACATCAGCTGCACAGACTATCATAATGAGGCTGAGATATAGGAGCGAGTGTAACTTGGATTTTTTCAGAGTTGTTGGTGGGGAATGCAGACGTTTGTATAACCTACTGACAACCATAATACTGATTGCATCTTTACTCATACTCTTATTAAAGTTATTTTGCTGTAAAGTGATCTTATTTCTCAGTGATATCTCATAGAATATTGTCATAATAAACAGGGAGTACACAAGTGACTTCATCGCCATTGTTTGTTTACATCCAGACCGGAAGTTATCACTGTAGGAGAGATGATTACTTCGAAAAATTTGTCTATTCCAGTAACCAAAGTATTTTATCCCTACGACTTTCTGCAGGATACTCCAATCACTTTAGATAGTTAGAAATACTAGAAATGTCCAAAAATATGCCAAAAGAAGATGTAATCATGTGAAAATACAGAAATCTTTCGGAGCCAAATATTTGCTGTCCCGGCACCATGCGACAGGTGATAAGATCATGACGGTTGTCATGTAAACAAACAAAAATGGCCGGAAGGCGACAAGTAAATACGGTTTTGCAAACCGTATAAAAAGGACTCAAAACCATGTTAGAAAAAGATATTTTAATAAGCATGTGTGATTTCCTGTTAAAAAGTCACTGTTTCGGATAGTTGGTATCTCATATTATAACACTACAGTCATGTCTCTCATTCTTGTATTTACAATTTATTTGATATTTTATGCAATCACCTTATGTTATTATGTTTATATGCCCCTTCGTGGGACCTTTAATTTGGACCAATCAAATCTTGTAAATCTTGTATAAACAACCAAAAAGCAGACAAACAGGGAATTCCACCTCTCCTGACAAAAGACAACAAATCTGGAGAAACCGACAAAGACAAAATCGAAACCCTCAATCATCAGTTTACCAGCGTCTTCACACGTTCAGAGTACGATTCAATACCATACCATCAACCAACAACAGAAAGTATGAGTAAGATCATAGTCACCAAACCAGAGGCTCCCAGGAGCCTGTAATCGCTCACCTGGATCAAAGCTGCTTTCAATAACAACGCAACTGCACTGTGGTGGCCATCTTGGTGGGAGAGCGTGACTGCCGGACACAATTTTGGAAAAGGACCATCGAATTGAGCTACTGGTTCCAGACAAGATGGTTTTTATGTGAATTTCCCATAGGGTCCTATGTTAAACTAAGTTCAGCTGTGCAGTCATCTTGGCCAGAGAGCGGGACCACCAGACACAATTTTGGAAGAGGACCATCCAATGAATATTTTATCAAAGTTTGGTTCCAATTGAGCAACTGGTTCCAGACAAGAAGATTTTTATGTGAATTTCCAATAGGGTCATATGTTAAGCTAAGTTCGGCTGTGGGGCCATCTTGGTCGAAGGGCCGAACCACCGGACACATTTTTGGAAGAGAACCATCCAATGACTATTTTATCAAAGTTTGGTTCCAATGGAGCTAATGGTTTCAGACAAGAAGATTTGTATGGGAATTTCCCATAGGGTCCTATGTTAAATTAAGTTCGGATGTGGCGGCCATCTTGGTCAGAGGTCTGAAATGCCGGACACAATTTTGGAAGGGGACCACCCAAGGACCATTTCAGCAAAGTTTGGTTGAGATTGGCTCAGTAGTTTCAGAGAAGATTTTTTTTCAATTTCATCCCCCCTTTTTTCTATTTTTAGTTTGGTGGCCATCTTGGTCGGAAGTCGGAATCACTGGACACAATTTTGGAAGGGGGCCATCCAAGGACCATTCCACCAAAGTTTGGTTGCAATTGGCCCAGTGGTTTCTGAGGAGAAGATTTTTATGTGAATTCCCGATAGGGTCCTATGTTAAGCTAAGTTCGGCTGTGGGGGCCATCTTAGTCGAAGGACCAAACCACCGGACACATTTTTGGAAGAGAACCATCCAATGACTATTTCATCAAAATTTAGTTCTTATTGAGCAAATGGTTTCAGACAAGAAAAATTTGATGGGAATTTCCCATAGGGTCCCAAGTTAAATTAAGTTCGGCTGTGGTGGCCATCTTGGTCGGAGGTCTGAAATACCGGACACAATTTTGGAAGGGGACCACCCAAGGATCATTTCAGCAAAGTTTGGTTGAGATTGGCTCAGTAGTTTCAGAGGAGAAGATTTAAAAAAAAATTCATCCCTCCTTTTTTCTATTTTAAGCTTGGTGGCCATCTTGGTTGGAAGTCGAATGTTGACGGACGGACGACGGACGAAAAGTGATTGCAATAGCTCACATGGTTTAAAGGCCAGCTGAGCTAAAAACGAATATATGTTAAACTACTCCTTGCCGTGTAGCTGCAGTTAAAATTTGAGCTCATTTTGACTTGTACTAAAGCAACAATGAGAAATGAAGAAATTTCTATTTTTAGCAACATCAGCCATCTTGAATGGATGGCAGAGCTGTCGGACACAATTTTGAAAGGGACCCACCCAGGGACCATCCCTGCCAGATTTGATTTAATTTGGTTCAGCGGTTTCAGAGAATAAGATTTAAATCTTTAGATCTTTTATCAAAATATGCCCAATTTGCATAATCGGTATAAATCGGCTGAAAGAAAAATTTCACAGAAAAACCCAGAATATATGTTAAACTACTCTTTGCCATGTAGCTGCAGTTAAAATTTGAGCTCATTTTGACTTATACTAAAGCAGCAATGGACAATTGAAGAAATTTCGATTTTTAGTAACAGCAGCCATCTTGAATGGAAGGTGGGACTGTCGGACACAAATTTGAAAGGGACCCACCAAGGGACCATTCCTGCCAGGTTTGGTTTAATTTGGTTTAGCGGTTTCAGAGGAGAAGATTTAAATGTGATCTTTTATCAAAATATGCTTAAATTGCATAATCGGTATAAATCGGCTGAAAGAAAAATTTCACAGAAAAAACCCGGAATATATGTTAAATTACTCCTTGCCATGTAGCCGCAGTTAAAATTTGAACTCATTTTGACTTATACTAAAGCTCGGTGGCCATCTTGGTTGGAAGTCGGAATCACCGGACACAATTTTGGAAGGGGGCCATCCAAGGACCATTCCACGAAAGTTTGGTCTAAATTGGCCCAGTGGTTTCTGAGGAGAATATTAAAATGTGAATAGTTTACGACGGACAACGACGACGGACGATGGACGAAACCTGATGGCAAAAGCTCACGTGGCCTTTGGCCAGGTGAGCTAAAAAGGAGTAGAAAAAATACTAAAAGGATTGAATATTACCAAAGCAATGGGTCTGGACAACATCCATCCAAGAGTGCTAAAATAACTGGCTTCTGAACTCTCTGAAGTTATGGCTCATTTTTACCAGCTGTCCATTGACATGCGTATGGGATCTATACCTAGCGAATAGAAAAAGGCCAACTACATATGTCCACTGTATAAGAAGAACGATAGATCTATCCTAAGTAACTACAGGCCGGTGTCACTCACGTGCATTTTATGTAAACTTTTGGAACATATCATTTGCTCAAATATGATGCAACACTTTGAAAAAAACAACAGACAACACATCTTTAAGGAAAATCACAGCTGCGAGACTCAACTTGTAAACGTACATGTAATCCATGATTGGGCTACAGCCATCGACAACAGGCAACATGTTGACATATTCATCTTAGACTTCGAAAAGGCATTTGATACAGTCCCACACGAGCTACTGAAAATCAAACTTCACAGATACGGTGTACCAAAAAACATCATGAACTGGATCGATTCCTTCCTGTCCAACAGACAACAATGTGTCATTGTAAATGGATGTAAATATGAAGAGTCGGCCGTAGTTTCAGGAGTCCCTCAAGGAACGGTGTTGGGGCCAATACTATTCCTCGTCCACATCAATGACATAGCAGATAATGTTACATCAGAAAATAGACTATTTGCAGATGACTGTGTCTGCTACAGGGAAATCAACAACTCCAACGACTGCGCAGAGCTCCAAAAAGATATAGACACCTTAGGAAAATGGGTGACATCATGGGGAATGAAGTTTCAACCTGTCAAATGCAACATGATGACCTTAAGCCGTAAAAAGAATACCATAGAATATAAATATACTCTGAAAGGCACAGAACTGGAATTCCTAACATCAATAAAAGGCCGTTGGCCACTGGTCCCCCCGACGCCAAGGTTATATCGTAAGATTAAATTTTGAAACTACTGTAAACTAGAGGGTCAGGTGAGCCTGTATCACTCATAATTCTGAAAGGGGACCATCCATGGACCATTTTGAAGTAAAACAAGGGGAGTAACTCTGGTTAGATTTGTCGAAAAATCATCATTATCGAACTTGACCTAGATATTCATAAGATACACTTACATGCCACACCTAGCTTCAATTTGACTTTTCATTCACAAGTTATCATCTGGAAACCAATTCGGGACACACAGAAAAAGTATAAAAAGAGATGTAACTCTGGTAAGATTTGTCGAAAAATGATCGCTATCGAACTTGACCTAGATATTCATGAGATACACTTACATACCAAACCTAGTTTCAATCTGACTATTTGTTCCCAAGTTATCATCTGGAAACCAAATATTTAGCAATTTTGAGGTATAAAAAGGGGCACAACTCTAGTAAAAATAGTCGAAAAATTGTCATTATCGAACTTGACCTAGATATTCATAAGATACACTTACATACCAAACCTAGCTTCAATCTGACTTTTCATTCACAAGTTATCATCTGGAAACCAAAAAGCACACGGACGGACGATACCCATTTCTATAGTCCCCTTCGACGAAGCGTCGGGGGACAATAAAATATCTTGGAGTGAACATTACGAACGACTTGCATTGGGGGAAATACATAGAGGAAATATGTAACAAATCCTATAGAACCCTGGAATTATTAAAAAGGAACCTGTCATCATGCCTCATGGAAGTTAAGCTACAGGCATATAAAGGACTCATTAGACCTGTCTTAGAATATGCCAGCATAGCCTGGGACCCACATCAATCTTACCTACAAGAACTAGAGGCTCACAGGAGCCTGTAATCGCTCACCTGGTTTTCAATTTGACATCTAAAGTTAATAGAAAATAAAAGGCCGTTGGCCACTGGTCCCCCGACGCCAAGTTTATATCGTAAGATTAAATTTTGAAACTACTGTAAACTAGAGGTTCAGGTGAGCCTGTATCACTCATAATTCTGAAAGGGGACCATCCAAGGACCATTTTGAAGTAAAAAAAGGAGAGTAACTCTGGTTAGATTTGTCGAAAAATCATCATTATCAAACTTGATCTAGATATTCATGAGATACACTTACACACCAAACCTAGATTCAATCTGACTTTTTGTTCACAAGTTATAATTTGGAAACCAAAATATTAGCAATTTTGAAGTATAAAAAGGGATGTAACTCTGGTAAGATTTGTCGAAAAATGATCACTATTGCACTTGACCTAGATATTCATAGGATACACTTACAACATACCAAACCTAGTTTCAATCTGACTATTTGTTCCCAAGTTATCATCTGGAAACCAAATATTTAGCAATTTTGAGGTATAAAAAGGGGCACAACTCTAGTAAAAATTGTCGAAAAATTGTCATTATCGAACTTGACCTAGATATTCATAGGATACACTTACATGCCACACCTAGCTTCAATTTGACTTTTCATTCACAAGTTATCATCTGGAAACCAATTCGGGACAAAAGGGATGTAACTCTGGTAAGATTTGTCGAAAAATGATCGCTATCGAACTTGACCTAGATATTCATGAGATACACTTACATACCAAACCTAGTTTCAATCTGACTATTTGTTCCCAAGTTATCACCTGGAAACCAAATATTTAGCAATTTTGAGGTATAAAAAGGGGCACAACTCTAGTAAAAATAGTCGAACAATTGTCATTATCGAACTTGACCTAGATATTCTTAAGATACACTTACATACCAAACCTAGCTTCAATCTGACTTTTCATTCACAAGTTATCATCTGGAAACCAAAAAGCACACGGACGGATGGACGACACCCATTTCTATAGTTCCCTTCGACGAAGCGTCGGGGGACAATGAGGGTGTTACATATAATTTTGAAAGTGGGCCACCCAAAGATCATTTCAACTCAAATTTCTGAGCAAAAGATTTAGATGTGATTTTTATCTCATAATAATCCTAAATGGAATAAACTGGCTGCAAAAATCTCACAGAAAAACCCAGAATATATGTTAAACTACTCATTGCCATGTAGCTGCAGTTAAAATTTGAGCTCATTTTGATTTATACTAAAGCAGCAATGGACAATTGAAGAAATTTCTATTTTTAGTAACAGCAGCCATTTTGGTTCAGCGGTTTCAGAGGAAAAGATTTAAATGTCATCTTTTATCAAAATATGCCTAATTTGCCTAATCTGTATAAATCGGCTGAAAGAAAAATTTCACAGAAAAACCCGGAATATATATTAAACTACTCCTTGCCATGTAGTTGCAGTTAAAATTTGAGCTCATGGTTGGAAGTCTGGATTACCTGACATAATTTTGGAAGGGGGCCATTCCACCAAAGTTTGGTTGCAATTGGCCCAGTGGTTTCTGAGGAGAAGATTAAAATGTGAAAGTTTACGACATACGATGGACGGACGGACGCCAAGTAATGACAAAAGCTCACATGGCCTTTGGCCAGGTGAGCTAAAAACTGGAAAAAATTCAGAAAAGGGCTGCTAGATTTATTACATCAAACTACAACTATGAACCAGGCAGTATGACAACTATACTTAAACAGACAAAATTAGAACCACTAAAAGAAAGAAGAAAACAGACCAGGTAAACATTATTTTGTAAAGACGTACATCATCTAGTCGAAATTCCAACTGATAACCTTCAACGTCCATTAAGAATAACTAAGAACATGCACAGTCAACATCATCTCAGACTTCCAGCAAGACTGATATACTGAAATTCAGCTTTCTCCCGAACAGTCAAAGATTGGAACCTTTTACCACCTGACATCATCAACAACATTCAATCTGCGGAGGAACCAGCTAAATCATTCTCTGATATAGTAAGGGGGCCCAGTAATATGTAAACATTGACACACGCACGATGTTAATAATGTCTCCGGACGTAACATCGTATCCAATCAAGATCAAGATAACTGAAATAATTTTGAAAGTGGCGTTAAGCACCATAAAACCAACCAACCCATTAAATAGTAGTTGATTTTTTGTTGTTCAGGTAAGAAATAATTAGAAATAAATTGCTTCATTTGTAAATTATTTAAATTATTATATACAAATGTATATGTACAAATTTAATTGTAATCTGTTTAGGAAAATACAATTCTACAAGCATGATTCAATAGAAACAACTGTGCTTGGCATGGTGTATATTGTTTATAAGAATATTTTGGAATTTTCCCTTCTTAATAAGAAAAGTTTGAAGATACCAAAGGGGCAATCAGAAGCCATAAATCAAAGAGAAAGAAAAACAAATAGTCAATACAATGGCCACAAGAAAAAGGACACATAATGATCTACAAAAAACCACACAGAAAACTAAAGATTGAGCAAAACTAAAAACCGAGGGTGAACTGATGATCAGGTGCTCCAGAAGGTTTAGCAGTTGCTGCTCTGCTTGTGATACTCGTCGTGTTACGAGCATCATTTGATATGTAAATTGTGTTGGACACCAGTATATGTAAGTGCAACTCCACAACAAGAACCCTATTATGTGGTTAAGTCATGGGTCCCTTAATTTGACTTCAACACAACACGGTTGGACTTGAGATCATTAATGTGACTTTAAATGACCACTTGTTTTAGAAGGGAACATTTTTGTTTAATTCAGTCCATCAAACAGTAGTATGGCCTAGCTAGGAGTTATTATGAGTCCACCAGAAGGAAATAGTGAATCTAATATATGACAATCCATTTGTGCATACAGTGGTCTCTCTCTTGCAAGGCCAGATTTAAGATGCACCGAGATATTGAAAAACTACTAAATTGTCTGGTTCGAGAGTGGACATTCTCTTATAAGGCCACTATTTCATTGCAAGAGAGGGTCTACTGTACTCCATTATTTCATTACAAGAGAGGGGCTACTGTACTCCACTATTTCATTGTAAGAGAGGGGCTACTGTACTCCACTATTTCATTGCAAGAGAGGGGCTATTGTACTCCACTATTTCATTGCAAGAGAGGGGCTACTGTACTCCACTATTTTATTGCAAGAGAGGGGCTACTGTATTCCACTATTTCATTGCAAAAGAGGGGCTACTGTACTCCACTATTTCATTGCAAGAGAGGGGCTATTGTACTCCACTATTTCATTGCAAGAGAGGGGCTACTGTACTCCACTATTTCATTGCAAGAGAGGGGCTACTGTACTCTACTATTTCATTGCAAGAGGAGTGCAACTAAATTTAATATTATTGAACAATTTTAACCAAGTAACATTTCTTTTACTGTTACATTTTTTAGAGGATTGGAAACTGATTCATCCAATTAGAGGACAGAATAAGTCCTGACAGCCATGTGGAAAATTTCTCTCAGATCCTAAACCAATGTGTTGTAAACTGTTAAAGAATCATAAATACCTAGCTCTGTTCAAATTGTACAAGTGGTTTCTAAAAAGGAATCCAAAATATGATTTATGGTGTTTAACACCACTTTCAACAATATTTTAGTTACATCGTGGTGGTCAGTTTTATTGGTAGAAGAAACCGAAGTACCCAGAGAAAACCACTGACCTGCCACAAGTCACTGTTAAACTTTATCACATAATGTTGTATAGAGTACACCTCACCATGAACGGGGTTCGAACTCACAACTTTAGTAGTGATAGGTACTGATTGCACAGGTAGCTGTAAATCCAATTACCATATCATCATGACCACGACGGCCGAAATATGAACAGTTTACAGACACCTACAGCTGATCAAAGGTGAGGGCAATGGTTCATGATAGGACAGGAGAGTTAAACATTTGAGGAATCTGTTGAGGACTATGCATTGATCATTTTTGTAACGATTTGGTTCACATGGTGCTATGTTGCATGAATTTGTCCTCATATCACAGCACTATCAACTACTCCATATAATATTAAAAACAAAATGTTAGTTGTTCTATTTTTATGCACCCTCGCTAACTCTACAAAACTGGTTTCTAGATAGTCAGAAAATAGCTGAAAAGGCATACAACTACGAATCAGGCAAAAAGTACAATATAATACTAAATAATGATTCATTGAAGAAGACAAAACGTACAATATAATACTAAATAATGATTCATTGAAGAAGACAAAACGTACAATATAATACTAAATAATGATTCATTGAAGAAGACAAAACGTACAATATAATACTAAATAATGATTGATTGAAGAAGACAAAAACATGTCTATTACATCAACAATTGGCAATTAACTTCAAAATAAATGATCTTGTAATGAATTGTTATATTTTCTTTAATTTCTTAATAAAGGGCAATAACTATGAAAACAAAACACATGAAAAATAAATTCTGATTTTCAACATTTAACATTTAATAATTGAATTACATGTAATAATAAATGTTAATTGATCTTGTATTCAACATGTACAACAATAATTAACAGTAATTAAAATTCACACTTATACAAGTAGCCTTTATTATTAACATTAAAGATGAATATGAAACAAAATGGATTTTCTCTTTTTAAGAAATAAGTTTCTGCCTTTATGAATCAAACAGACGACAATGACAGCATCATAACATAATATGACTGCAAAATGTTTCAAACATTCAGTTATATGTAAAATTCAAAAGAATTATATTTAGAATATCATTTTTTATACCTTGATATGTACATTCTGTTAATCTTTTAGGAAAGTACATGCTTATTTACATTTTTAATTGGTTTCTAATATGGAAAAGCATCCAATTATATACATTGTTTACTAGTCCAGAAATATATAACTACCAGTAAGTTTGTCAACACAAGTGGACACTCATAAGCAATACTAATTTCTACCATTTACTAATAAACCTAACTTGTACAAGGGGAGATAACTTTCTGCTAAATAAACATAACTGTAACTAGAAAATTGAATGCCCCTATCTCAACCCCCCCACCCCAATTTACTACCTTAACTTTTGGTTTGGTTCTGAGGAATGTGTAGGGGTATAATGCAAAGAAAGCGTCTTGAAGAGCCAAAATGGATTTTCAATATAACTTAATTTCAAGGAATGGTATATTATTCATCGGGTATGATGTAGAAAACTTATGTATAGACTTTAAAAGGTGTTTGTGTCTTAGTTTGTGTCTGTAAGACACATACAATGCCCCCGTGGTTATAATTGCAAAAGGTCAGTGGCTAAGTTCATATATGCATAATTTTGTAAAGATTGTTGAAAATCAAAATCCATATAATATGCACACCTTCAGTGTTGGTACTAACTGTCTACAAAATATAAAAGGTCTAGCTCAAAAACTGTAGGAGGAGTTAGCCGGACAAACCATATATCCTATATGGATTTAGCAAAATCTGTTTTGTTCATGCATCCATAATTTTGTAAAAAATTGTTGAAAGTCAAAATCCACAAAATATGCACACCTTCAGTGTACGTACTAACTGTCTACAAAATATAAAAGGTCTAGCTCAAAAACTGTAGGAGGAGTTAGCCAGACAAACCATATATCCTATAGGGATTTAGCAAAATCTGTCTTAAGTTCATGCATCCATAATTTTGTAAAAAATTGTTGAAAGTCAAAATCCATAAAATATGCACACCTTCAGGTCTAGCTCAAAAACTGTAGGAGGAGTTAGCCTGACAAACTATGCATACTAAGTGTGATGGACGGACGGACGGACAGACTGGAGTAAAACAATATGCCTCCCGACCAATAGTCGCGGGGGCATAAAAAGGGAGATAATTCTCTGATGTTTCCTATTACAGGTTATTAATGGAGTGAGTGAGTGATTGTTGTTTAATGCCAACTCAGCAATTTTTCAGCTATATCATGGCGAGAACAAGTTAATTTTCAATGAAATGATGATGAGGTCAGCTTTGTTCTAGACCAACATGCTGAGTTGGATTTTTATAGTGCTAGCTCACTGAAATAACAGTCCAAGGGTAGAAATGTTGCTCCACTCTGACACATTATTTTGATTCTGAGCCAATCAGTCTTTGCTCTTACTTCTTAATGCTGCCTGCTTAGCGTAGAAACAACAAATACCAATTATACAGTCTTTGGTTTGACCCGACCGGGGCTCGAACCCACGATCCCCCGCAATCGAGGCAAGCACGCTAACCATTACACCACCGATGCAGTTGGTATTAATGGCATCACTAATGTGTTGCCACAGATACCACACTACAAAATAAAATATAATCATAACATATGATTAAATTGATGGAAATATAACTTTGAAATGTTAAATGTCAGATTCATATCCTGCATGTCACCTTGTATACAGTAAATATATATAGTGTATCAGATCTCTATTGTTCCTTTCGTTTTAAACTTTTTGGTACACCTATCACTTGATTTCACACGAAATTGATTTCCATATATGGTGTAAAGATATCCTGCAATTTCTACAGCAAACACTGAATTTATTTTTGGAATACCTGAAAAAAAGAGAGAAAGACAATCTTAGTGATCAATATAAATTAAACTAGAGAAAGTTGATCTGGTGATCACAGATACCCCCGCATTCCAAATTTTCATCCAGAAACCTTTAAAGTCCCTATCTTCTAAGAGAAAAAGGGCCATAATTCATGAACGGTAAATGTCAACTTCGCCATAATCAAATTTAATCTGTATTTTATGGTACATAGAATTGTGTTAAAGTTTGAAAAGATTTGGTTGAGTTGTAACTTAAATACCATCCGGAAACCGAGAAAGTCCCTATTTTCTAAGAGAAAAAGGGCCATAACTTATGAACGGTAAATGTGAAATACACCATAATCAAACTTAACCTGTATTTTATGGTATACAGCATTGTTTTAAAGTTTGAAAAGATTTGGTTGAGCGGTACTTTAAATATCATTCGGACACCTAAAAAATCCATATTTTCTAAGAGAAAAAGGGCCATAACTCAGGAACGGTAAATGTGAAATACACCGTAATCGAACTTAACCTGTATTTAATGGTTCACAGCATTGTTTTAAAGTTTGAAAGGATTTGGTGGAGCGGTACTTTAATTATCATCCGGAAACCAGAAGTGTGATGGACGGACATGGGGATCATTATATACCCCCAAATCTCGTCGAGTGGGGGTATAAAAAGATAATAATAAAATTTATGTATTGCTTTGTGCATTATGAAGACATTATCTCTGAATATTTCTGAATTTACATCTTTTTACCTAAACTTCTTTTAAATTGTTAATAAAACACATGACTATAACAACATGTTTCTCTCTTAAACAGAAGACTTCTTGCCAAGGTCAAAATTGTTTAGCATATAACAAACGACTGATCAAACAAAATGTGTTGTCACATGACTTTGTCATAAACTCACATGAAACAGGGATTTTTTTGCTAATTTGTTCACCATTTTCTGTTCTGGACACACAAAGCATTATCTCATTAATTATACAAGCAACTTTAATATAAAACAAAAATGAACTATGACAATTGTTAATAGTCCATGTATGATATGTATTTATAATTGTTATCTTGTGGACCAGTTTTAGACCTCAAATAATTGTGACAAGGGAGACAATACTGAAAATACAGCATAAACATGAGATAATTCTGATCTAAAGTAAGTACCAAAATGCCAAAGTATATGAAACATTGAAATGCATATTAAAAAAGTGACTGAATTCAAATTGATCATTCGCTTGTTTTCAACACTTGTGAATTTATATATATTCAATGAGTAAAAATAATAAGACTTAACTTTTTTTTAATTGACAAACATTATTTTTTTTAAGCCATGAAAAATTTCCATGAACTAACAAAAATTCAATCATAAAATTAGAAACACAAGAATTTGTATTTAAGTGTGATTTATTAGAAAATAAAGCTTGAACAGCAACGGTCAACAATGCCACCAATATCAACAAAACGCATAACCACCTCAAATCATTGAATACAAAAATTAACACAACATATGTGATAGAAATTCAGTTCCTAGCTCTGGACAGGCATAAATAGATGTCGGATTAAACCTGGATAATTGGATCTCCAATGGTAATACATATATGTACATATATATGCATCGCTGTTGAAGATCCAATTATCAAGAAAGGGAGGTTAAAAAAAACCTGCACAGTTTGTAGTTGTAGTTGACAACTAATAAGATGATTTCTTGTCAGCTTTTAAAGCTGTTTGAAATACACTTTGTTGACTCACATTTAACTTTATTTTCTTTAGTTATCAATTTAAATGTATTCCTTGTTTCCTGTAGTACTATTCCTGTTACACCAACATACGAAGGACACTTTGACCTTTGAACTGTCAGACAACTTCCATGATAGTCTGCTTTCAATAATTTTTCTTGTGAAGCTTGTATATTTTTGTCAGTAATACTGAAATGAAAACCATATGATATCAGTTGTGTGTGATGAATAAGGATGCTTGTATATTGCTGTCAGTAATACTGAAATGAAAACCCTATGATATCAGTTGTGTGTGATGAATAAGGATGCTTGTATATTTTTGTCAGTAATACTGAAATGAAAACTGTATGATATCAGTTTTGTGATAAATAAGGATGCTTGTATATTGCTGTCAGTAATACTGAAATGAAAACCCTATGATATCAGTTGTGTGTGATGAATAAGGATATTTGTATATTTTTGTCAGTAATACTGAAATGAAAACCGTATATCAGTTTTGTGATAAATAAGGATGCTTGTATATTGCTGTCAGTAATACTGAAATGAAAACCCTATGATATCAGTTGTGTGTGATAAATAAGGAAGCTTGTATATTACTGTCAGTAATACTGAAATGATAACTCTATGATATCAGTTTTATATGATAAATATAGATGATGATAAGGATTAGAATTTAGTCCTCAAGACCAAGTAAAACTTTGTAACTAGAGGCTCACATGAGCCTGTATCGCTCACCTGACATAACCAAGTCCTCTTAAGAATGTCTGCATGCCGAATACATCTAAGTTACTATTCAAATCCCATAGGGTTCTATGCTAAAACTATGTCTGCTCATGGCAGCCATCTTGGATGGAGGTAGTAGTCACCAGACACAATTTTAAAAGTATACTACCCAAGAACCATCCATGCCATATTTGCTTTAAATTGGCCGACTGGTTTCAGAGGGAAGACTTTTAAACAATTTTCCCATAGGGTCCTATGTTAAAACTATGTCCGCTGACTGCGGCAATCTTGGATGGAAGTCGGGCTCACAGGACATAAATTTGAAAGTTGACCACCTAAGGACCATTCATGCCATGTTTGCTTTAAATTGACTTGCTGGTTTCAGAGGAGAAGACTTTTAAACATTTTTTCCATAGGTCCTATGTTAAAACTAAGTCGAGTCATGGTGGCCATCTTG
>MJUT01060192.1:82430-93342 GCA_002080005.1 Gigantidas platifrons | reverse complement strand
AAAAAAAGATGAAAATGTGAAATTCCCATAGGGTCCAATGTTAAACTAAGTCGAGTCATGGCGGCCATCTTGGATATGCAATCGGCACAAAAATAACAAATTTAGTAGAGAACCATCCAGTCATCATTTCTGTAATGTTACAATTCCATCGGCTAAGTAGTTTCTGACAAGAAGATTTTCAAAGTTTCAACCAATCAGAACACATTATTGGCCCTGGCAGCCATGTTGGATTTCCGATCAGCACCAAAATAACAAATTTGGTAGAGGACCTCCCAATGAACATTTCTGCCAAATTTGGTCCAAATCAGTTCAGTGGTTTCATTTTAACTGTATTATACTAAAGTTTACTTTATGTCAATATTTAAATAGAGTTATCTCTTTCCACAGATTAAATTGGAGTTATCTTTCTTTCCACAGAAAACAGATTTAGAAGATCTTTGAAGGTATTTCCCATAGGGTCAAATGTTAAACTTTCTCCCCCAGTGACGGCCATTTTGGACTTCAAATCAGCTCCAAAAACATAATTTTGGTAGAGGACCATCCAAGGAACATTTCTGCAAGAGATCATTTTTACTGACATTGTGGCTTCTGAGAAGAAGATCTTTGAAGGTATTTACCATAGGGTCCAATGTTAAACTTCATCCTGCTGTGGTGGCCATCTTGGATTTTGGATATGCCCCAAAAACATAATTTTGGTAGAGGACCACCCAAGGATCCTTCACACCATAAAACAATTCCATTGGCTGTGTAGTTTCTGACAAGAAGATCTTTGAAAATTGAGCCAATCAAAACACATTATTGGCCCTGTCTGCCATGTTGAATTCCTGATCGAAACAAAAAACATAATTTTTTATAGAGGACCTCCTGATACACATTCCTGCCAAGTTTGGTTCCATTTGGCTCAGTGGTTTCTGAGGAGAAGATTGAAATGTGAAAAGCTAACGACGGACGACGATGACGACGGACGCTAAGTGATGGCAATAGCTCACATGACCCTTTTGGTCAGGTGAGCTAAAAATGAATTCAAGAATTTGATTCAGACCGATAAATTAAAATTTGCATGTAAAATATGATTTTAATCTAGTATGTAGTAGGGTTCATATTGCTTGATCCTAAGTTTTGTTTGTAGTGTTTTGTAGATCATTCATTGTTTGTCCTTTAGTCCTTTTTTCTTTTGGTCATTGCATTGACTGTCCTTCCTTATTTATTCTTCACTTCCTAATCAACTACAATATCACTATATAGAGTGGCATTTTACAAAATAGATGATCATTAATGCAAGTCTACGTGTCAATTTATTTTAAATTAAATAATACTAAAAAAAAGTCGGAATAAATTTCATTTTAAAACTTTTGGATATCATGTTTGCATGGGTGAAAGTCAATTTTCCTGAAAATCCTGAAAATTACGGCCAGGGTCTTGGGGGCCTTTGAAGGCCCCGTAGTGTGTCCAGGGAAAAATATGAGATTTGAGGTTTACCAGACCACCTAGAGACGAAAATGTTTACCTTGTTTTGGGAAATAAAAGTACTCATGTCCACCTCAAATTTCATGATTTTCCAGGGTGTTGAATATTATAAAACAGTAAATGCTAGCGAATACCCTAGATTGCTTTCCTATAATGTATGTATCTGCTTTGTTTTTCTGTTGCTTTCAATTAACATTGATACCCCTGACAAAGTTGTTTTTTTCTTGAGAGTTTGGGTGCATTTAACGTGGTTTGTCTCTTCACTATGCAACCGGAAACTCTTTGTTTTTCTGAGTTTCCATATTTTATCGTTTTATTGCATAGGATGCAAAAACAACCATCGGGAACGTCCACCATAACACGCCAGTCTCTCCATTCCCGTCCTCGCAATCGACTGTCCTTTTCATTCAACCACGCCCATCGCCAACGGTTTGTTAATCCTTTATCAATTTGTTCGGTCCTGTTGTCATTTTTCGACAAGAAACGCATGCTGTCACTGTACAACTTATTTCTGGTATGTTGTAAAATAAAGAGTTATCTCCCGTTGACTGTCGTTTATATATGAAAATACAACAATTCTTGTTTTTCGTTGCATTGTCACAAAATCTCCGATAAAATTGAACTAAAAATAAAACGTTTTCACATAATTTCGCTTCAAATCATAATATTGTTCTTTCTCAAGTTTAAAAAACAGGATGAAGATAATTTTTCGACAAAAAATGGACCTCACCCCCCTCGAAAATTTTCTCAACGGATTTACATGATTCACGAAATCGGCCCTGCCGCCCCTCAAAAATCCGGAAATCCGGCAAAATCCGGAAAACTTTCACCCATGTGTTTGTTCACAAGTATGGGAAATATGAAAAGTTTGTGTTTCCATCCCACCATTACTTTAAATTACTTACTTTTCTGTATTTATAACATCTTTAATATATTCTTTCCATATTCTGTGCATGGGAAGATATTTCTCATAGCTGAAAATAGATCAAGTTTGTTACGGGAAAATAATCCAATATTTTTGAAATCTTATGACAATTGGTTAGAAAGGATATAGACCTAGATGAACGTGAGAGGTTATCCAACTTTACATGGAGACACGTATAGATCTAGATGAACGTGAGAGACTATCCAACTTTACATGGAGACATGTATAGATCTAGATGAACGTGAGAGACTATCCAACTTTACATGGAGACACGTATAGATCTAGATGAACGTGAGAGGCTATCCAACTTTACATGGAGACACGCATAGATCTAGATGAAGAGTGGTGTTAATCCTGTTATTGCTGTTCTACAATTCAGAATCACAGTAGGGTCTTCAACAATGTGCATAACTCATACCTTAAAATAGGTGTAAAACAGCCATTATGGTATGGTATTTAAATTCACAGTTGTGTTTTTTCTCTTAGCCTGTCTATATCTTGATTTAGTTTTGATCTAGATTTGTGTGATACCGGTACTGCACCTTGTCAGTCAAATATTCAAATTTTTTGTTGTAAAACTTCTTTCTTATTATTGAGTGACAATTTCTGTTGATGTTATAAGCTTTTCTACAATTGTTTGACCACCACCATAATTAAATGTAGCCCTGGTATATTCAGGTTATAAGTTCCATCGTTCCTTCTTAGATAACTGTAGTCTATGTACATGCATACATGGATCTTAATATTCAAGAAATGCCTCAAATTGAAATAAACCTATCCATGACCCTTGTATTGAAGATTGAACTGTATCACTAGGAAAGTGGATCTCTACAACCCAAAGAAACAACATTTGTTGGTATTCAACTCACTATGAAATTTTCAGAGTTGAGCATCTTGTACCTTAAAAATAAATGAGTGTTTGACAACTCAGTATTATCTTTTTAAATTGCAATTATAAAAATAGCAAGGAGTTAAATCTGTAAATACAAAATTTTACTGCTATCCTTATTAAATCTAAACATATAAAATAGTGTTGCTATCCTCTGTGACATCATATGTTAATAAATAATGTTCCCATATTTATGATATTACGATTCCAAGTTTACCTTTGACCCTCTTTCTTTATGTCAAACAATTTTAACTTTTTTCTTTCCTTTGAAGATAACCCCTTTTTACATCTCCTTTTGGGAGCCTCTCGTTTCTTTTTCTTGACATTTTGTAGATTCTGAGCTTTATATTGAAGGTCTTGATCCTCTCCCTTAAGCAAGCGACTAGATGGTAAATGTCTTTGTAGAAATGATGACACAAAATTGTTGTCAACTTTAATTTTACTCTGAAATTAAAAGTTAAAACTTTGAATAAGCTTAATTTCTAAAGAAAAACAAATACAATTAAAATTAGATCTTTAATTGCAGCACTCCCTTTTCTGATATGTCACACATAACAAACTAATGAATTTACACATGATTTAATCAAGATTTTGAAGTTAAAACATCGTTCCATTTTGTATTAATTTCCATGAGTATGACAGCACAGAAATGATAGAAATTATTACGCAAAAAATATCTATGAGAGGGAAATAAATAAATATTCCAAATTATTTAAGTCACAAGTCCACAAGTAAAAGACCCTTTTAACAAATATACAGCTACACACAAATTTATATTCAGTACAAGTGTATCTACAGTATACAATATACAGCTACACACAAATTTATATTCAGTACAAGTGTATCTACAGTATACAATATACAGCTACACACAAATTTATATTCAGTACAAGTGTATCTACAGTATACAATATACAGCTACATACAAATTTATATTCAGTACAAGTGTATCTACAGTATACAATAGTCTTTATGGCTATTCTATTATATGCACTCCACCAAAAGAAGAAAGTGTATAATTCGTAATTAATATATAGCAAGATGTTCAAGTAAATATCTACTTTATCTTTATAGAGGACAGTTGTATTTCAATATCATTTGCCTTCCTTAGAATTAAGGTATGTTTAAATGAAAGAGTCCTTGCATACATACATTTTTGTAGTGTATTGTAATGGATGAATAAGTTCTTTGTTCATACCTTCAACCCTATTACTGTGGCATGTTCATATACATTTGAAGGAAGTTCTCTATACAAAGCCATCTGTAAAGATATAATTAAGGTTAAACTTATTTTCATGGATCATGATAAACAATACAACTAGAAGATCACAGTTCTATTTATCTAACTAGCTGTGGAACTGTAGATCTTATTTTTATTATGCTGGTCACTATTAAAAAAAAAGACCATGAGTTAACAGTGCTGCATCTATTCACCTAACAACCACTTTTGGCATGCAAACTTTTTTCTTTTTAAATGAAGTGAGAGGGTAATTTGTTTTTTTTTACTATTCTCCTCTTAACACTGATTTATATGTTAACACAATGTTGTGATCAGTGGTCACATGATACAATATTTCACTGGTATATTAAAAACTAACTCATGAATACAAGCAGAGGATAACTTATCGGTAGTATGTTATTTTAACTTCCAAAAAATTAATGAAAGGAGAGTGTTGCATATGTGAGAGGCTCAACAAGGTACAATGTAGCATTCCTCGAAGTGCTCAGGCATGTGCACCAATAATAAGTGAGCTGCAGTGCGCTCAGGACTGATCACTCCCAGGAAAAATTACCAAATTGCATTAATACATGTACCATGTCGCTTGACATTTTTGTGCCTAAAAAGGTCTTATTTTAACTAGAAGTTAGAAAGACACCAAAACCATAGTAATTTATCAGAAAACCATAGTATTGGTGATTCGTTCTGATAATCATTAGGTTTTTTATGTAAATTTATAATATCGTAGACAAATGATGCCCAGAACCACGAGATACAGGTCTATTGCATAGCCATGGCTGGATTAAATACAGAAATTTTGACTTCGTGGACAAGAAGTTGAACAACAAAAAAGACTTTAACATTTTCCTTTCAGTTTCAGTTCCAGACCGTACATTGTAAATTTAAATTCAAATTATTTTATTGGATAAAGTACAGTTAATACAACATATTGCATAATCCAATACACATACAAAGAGCAGATACATTTAAAAAAACAAACAAATAATAACAGAAGAAAAATACATGGCATTATATAAAGGTTAAATTGTAATCTCACATAATATATGTGTCACTTTTGATAATAATTATAGATAGGACATAAACACATTGTTCTATTAAATCAAATGCATGTCAGTTTTTGATAACAGATGAATTAAGAACTTCTAGTAAACCGTTCAGGTGGATGTATGAGCAGAAGACTAAATATTTGTTAGTTCAATATCACGTTTTGAGAATGATTCTCGAAGATATAAACAGATATTTTTTGTTTCTCGTAAAGTAGTAGGATTTAAAATTTTTGAAAGATGTTCATCAGTTATTAAATGATTTTGAAACAAGGAAACTGTGCTTTTCTCTAATTGTATTATATAATGAACAATCTAGTAGAAAGTGTTTTTCACTTTCTACCTCATTTACACAAAATTTACAGTATCTTTCGTAAGCTGGATTCAATGGTCTATTATATCTCCCAGTTTCGATTGCCAATGAGTTGGCACTAAGCCTCAGTTTTGATAAGAGTAAACGCAAGTTTTTATCTTTACTGAAAGTAAGATATTTCTGCAACTCAAAATTGGTGTAAATTTTACTGAAGAAACGAAGTTTGCCAGATTCTGTGTTTCTAATAGTAGATATTTGAGAAAAAATCTTGTTCACATAATAGAGGACGTTAAACCTCATTACTGTAGACCACCCCGGTAGACCCACATACTGATGCTCTATTTCTCGTGTCGGTCTCGCGTATATATTAATCACGAGACTTAAATGTTGGGGCGCCATTTAAACCCGGATGTGTAAGCCAGCTTAGATACGAAAGTATCTACTGTCATAAAAAAATAATAATCACAGCAACTTTGTTTTGTTTAAAAAAAAAAAAAAATATTGTATTTTATTCAATAGATTAAAATAATATATCTATTTGGCAACTATGTCAAATTTGCATAAAATAAAACTGGCACTATGATTGTCGTTGATGGACCATTGCATTATATTCTATCCCGCTAGGTGGCGTTACTATCTCGTAACTTTGTAGCTTCATACCCAAATGGTTTCGTAGCTTCATAACTTCGTAACCTTTCGTACCTTTTCGTAACTTTGAACTTTTTCATTTATCTATCGATATATGGTATTTTCAAACTTCTCAGTGACGTCATAAGCAAGCTGGGTGACGTCAATCGACCTTCCTCTTTGACTAGCAACCTTCCTCATTGCATAGCGACCTTCCTCTTTGATAGTATAGAATTAACTGTTAAGAATAGATCTCCGCTCCCATATTAAATAATAAGTAAAAGAGTGTAAAGGGTACTCTAGATTCCACATTACAGTGTTTACAGTTTAATGATAAACATATTAGGTATATAAACTGCAGTGATTTAGCTAGCGCTCGTCACTTTCGTCATTGACGATTGATTTCCGAAAGTGATGAGTATTCCCCGTACCCAATTCGTCACTTTAATTTTCAAAAACAAAAACAAAACAAAATCTTAGAAAAATGTTTGTAACAATCCATTCTTCTTTTTCATTTGCTGATTAAAACTAATTAGTCACTACAATGACAATTTTATTACATTTTACAAGCCAATCAACGGATTATAGAATTTGTGTTTTGATTGCATAATCTTTGATCTCACGGACACCTGGTTTGATTTACCTGGTAATGATAATGATCCCGACAAAGAATTCAATCAACGATAATGATTTTTTTTATAGTTATGGCATGTACTCAAAATGCCACAGTATGTATTTTAAATGGACATAATTTTTGTAATCGTCATTTTGAGAAAGTCGCCGTCAAAATATATTATAATTGATTGATTGTAATTGTCATTCATTGTACTATATTCGTCACAATGTCAGCCACAACGAATTATTTTTGACACATTTTATTTATGAAAATGTCGACATCATGTTTAATGAAATCTTATCCATTAGAGTATTTTGAATGTGGTTTTCTCGAAAAGACAGAAACTTAATAAAAATAAAAATGGTGCGATCAACAGCCTGAGTTCGCAATCCACCGAAGCTACTTTTAACCAAACAAACTTTTGATGTATTTATTCTCATTTCTGTGAAATGAAATCTTAGTTCTCATAATTAATTAATGTGGTCATTTATATGCCAAGGTTGGCCATGCACTGCACGAGGACGCATAAGTTTTTTTTTATCGATCAGCATCCGGGTAACAATTATTATTTATAGAATTATTTACAAACAGACAGGTGTCTGCATATTAAAAAAAAATAACTACAGTATTTTTATTCCAATTGTTGCAATTTGATTATGAGGTCTGAGAAATAATTATTTATTTTACAACTTGCTTCAGTTTTTGACGTATGTTCCATAGGTACCCGATTTGTGGAACCCCCCTCTTTTTAAATTTTTTTTAATTCATCACTGTTGTGGGACGTTTTCAGACTAGAGGAGGTTTTTTGTGTTTTTAGAAATAGGATTGAGTTTTTGGTAATGTTTGAAGTTGTTCAACACTGTTTATAATGAAAACGTCCCACAAGTGATGAATAAAAAAAAAAAAAAAAAANNNNGGGGGGGGGGTCCACAAATCGGGTACCTATATATTCATTACCTACACAGAATCATCTACAAGTATAGCAGTTGGACCATTGGGCAAATTGTCAGATACATATTTTTTTCTGCTGAAGACTACACAAATACGAGTTATTACAATTGTTGTGGTACTAGACCAAAGCACAGTAACATTTCAAAAAGGGTGGGGAGGAGGTTATTACAATTTGTGTGGTATTATATCAAAATAGTGTCAATGCCAATGTTATGTTTTATCAGTTGGTTGCTAATTTGCAGAGTATGTTCACATCCTAGGAGGTTTTCATAGCTTTTCAATCTCCATTTCTAACCAATAAGGCAAAGTAACTGATTTTAAAACTAAACTCATTACATTCTTGTTTATTCTTAATTAGAAAAAAAAATGTTCCGCAAAAGTGACTGTCAGCACTGTACTAGTAATTCTATTGAGGATGAACTGCACTTTATTCTGGAATGTCCTTTATATGGAAAGCAAAGAAAAACCCTTCTAGACAATTTATATATAAAATTTCAAAATCTATATACACATGTAATCTAGATCATCCAAACCTTTTTATTTGGATGATGTCAAATGATGATCCTGTTTTTTTATCTACATTTATTGAGTATTTAGATAAGAACTTTTTATCAAGAAAAGAAGATTATTTAGAGTAAAGAAGACTATAATTATTTTTAATGATTTTTAATATAATAAATATATTCATAAATACAAAAATGTAGTATCCTCTTTGTGGCTGACTGACTCTTTCCTCCGTATTATTTCTCTTTGTTTTCTTTGTGTTGTCTCCAAATAATGATTACAATTAGTATGAATGATTGTAAATGTTGATGTACATTTTGTATGAATGATCTTCATGTTGTTGATTAATATGCCCATTTTGGGCCCTATGATTAGGAAATAAAAACATCTTATCTTATCTACTAATGGTCTCAAAATCCTGGCTAAATCCCTGATAAAGGTATTTCTAGTATCACTTAATTTCAAATACTAACGTCCTCTCTATATGCCATGCCTACTTATATTAATTATACATTTTATCTATAAACTCGGAGTCCGAGTATGGAATATCAAGGGACTGTATATAAATTCTTTAGCTGGTGTACGGATTTTATCCAGCATGGAGTAAATAGACATGACATGAAAGACTAGGCTATATATTGCTCGCATCTGTCCTTAAAAACAAACAAAACATACCTAAGTCTATTTTATTTCGACTTATTCTCATAACTTGGAAAATATTGTGAACTTGCTCTTTCAGTTTCAGTCTTTTGTATTGAGGTACGTTCTGTACAGGTGAGTCCAAGTTTGAAAATTACAGCTGACCAAAAAAAGTACAATGTACCATTTAATTATGTGCAAACCGATGAACGATATGTAGATGAATGCTTACATTTTCATAGTGCATGCATATGTGTATATGTTGAAATATCACATAAATGTATGTACTTTGAAAATCATATGAACTTTAATTTACAGTTGTATCACTCTTTTTTCCTTTACGACGATGGTAGAAGGACCAGAAGAAGAAAAAATCGGTAACCAGTCAATAACAATGTCATTATTGAGGTTGTCTGTATACAGAACTGCTGCTGGTATGAATCAATTTTTGTTTTTTGTAATAAGCACGACGAAATTAAAACCAAGTACAAATTATCTCCAAATTGTACGTTACATTGTGTACGCACAAACTTTCATTATTTTTTCGAAGAAGACAACACTGTCAGTGTAAGTCACTAACAGTAACACTAACAGTGGTGTTAAAATCTCCCTTATCCTTGCTTGCAGTTGTAAACAACACATCTATTAAAACAGTAAATAATCATGAAATGCTGATGGTTGACTGTTAACTTAAAGAAGATGAAGAAGAATTCCTTAGTTTTATAATCATTATTATTTAAACATAATTATGTATAATCTATTGTATTTAGAAATAATATATATAAATGTATGTAAATTGCTCATAAATAAGAAAATTAATTGTGCATTCAGGGGCAAAAAATCAAATGACCATACACGTACTACCTAGCTATCACACAAATTATCCAAAACAGTTTAAATAGAATAATAATCATAGATATAATTGAAATAAGTGTAAAAATAATCATTGCTAAATAAGATTATGTACTGCCACTCTCTACATGTATATATATTTACAATCCTCCATTTTCGGTAAATGTTATTTTTTCCTTCACTCTCAACTTGACAGACAAATTTCCAAAATGGGGTATTCTCTTTGTTAATCAAACCTGGTCGTGACAGTTTTAGACAGTGTTAGAGCAACAAAAAATGTAGATAACAAAATTGAAAATTATATATGTTCACATCTTTGCCTATTTCAACGAGTAGAATTTCTTTTTAACCCATAAACTATATGTATTAACAGATTCGTTGATACATAAGAGCAGAGCGATATATAGACTAGTTATAGTGTCATAAGATTTTCACAATGTCTGTATAACAATGTATGGACACTGAAAAAACCTACAATGTATGACACTGTATGGACACTGAAAGAACATATGATACTGTATGGACACTGAAAGAACATGACACTGTATGGACTCTGAAAGAACATGACACAGTTATGGACACTGAAAGAAGTTGAACATATAACACTGTATGGACACTGAAAGAACATATCACACTGTATGGACACTGAAAGAACATGACTGTATGGACACTGAAAGAACATATGACACTGTATGGACTCTGAAAGAACATATGACACTGTATGGACACTGAAAGAACATGACACTGTATGACACTGAAAGAACATAACACTGTATGGACACTGAAAGAACATGACACTGTATGGACACTGAAAGAACATGACACTGTATGGACACTGAAAGAACA
>MJUT01060192.1:57749-73176 GCA_002080005.1 Gigantidas platifrons | reverse complement strand
TACCCTGCAATTTTGCAGTAAATCTGAATACCCATCTTGGAGTTATTGCCCTTTTTTCATCAAATGTTTTGAAATTTTAATACTTTTCATCTTATATTTCAAAAACTATAAGAGATAGAAGTTAGGTTTAAACTGCAAAAATGTGTAGCATGTCAAGATCTACCTACCCTGCAATTTTGAAGTAAATCCCATAACCCATTTTGGAGTTATTGCCCTTTTTTCATCAAATTTTNTATTTCAAAAACTATAAGAGATAGATGTTAAGTTTAAATTACAAAAATGTGCAGCATGTCAAGATCTACCTACCCTGCAATTTTGAAGTAAATCCCATTACCCAATTTTTAAAATTTTAATACTTTTCATCTTATACATTGTATTTCAAACACTATAAGAGATAGATGTTAAGGTTAAACTGCAATCATGTTCAGTATGTCAAGATCAATCGACCAAGATGGCCCTCGCAGCAGAACTTAGCTTAATATAGGACCATATGGGAAATTCACAAAAAAATCTTCTTGTCTGGAACCAGTTGCTCAATTGGAACCAAACTTTGATAAAATATTCATTGGATGGTCCTCTTCCAAATTTGTGTTTGGTGGTCCCGCCCTCTGACCAAGATGGCTGCACAGCTGAACTTAGTTTAACATAGGACCCTATGGGAAATTCACATAAAAACCATCTTGTCTGGAACCAGTAACTCAATTAGAACCAAACTTTGATGGAAAAGTCATTCGATGGTCCTTTTCCAAAATTGTGTCCGGCAATCATGCTCTCCCACCAAGATGGCCACCACAGTACAGTTGCGTTGTTATTGAAAGCAGCTTTGATCCAGGTGAGCGATTACAGGCTCCTGGGAGCCTCTGGTTATAATCTTCTTGTTAGAAACCACTAAGCCAATTGAATTGTGACTTTACAGGAATGATCATTGGGTGATCCTGTACTAAACCTATGAATCGTTTGCTGATCGGAAATTCAAGATGGCCGCCATGACTCGACTTAGTTTTAACATAGGACCCTATGGAAAAGATGTTTAAAAGTCTTCTCCTCTGAAACCAGCAAGTCAATTTAAAGCAAACATGGCATGAATGGTCCTTAGGTGGTCAACTTTCAAAATTATGTCCTGTGAAGCCAACCTCCATCCAAGATGGCCACCATCAGCGGACATAGTTTTAACATAGGACCCTATGGGAAAATTGTTTAAAAGTCTTCTCCTCTGAAACCAGTCAGTCAATTTAAAGCAAACATGGCATGGATGGTCCTTGGGTAGTATACTTTTAAAATTGTGTCCGGTGACCACGACCTCCATCCAAGATGGTTGCCATGAGCAGACATAAAAATGTAGTTTTAACATAGAACCCTATGGGATTTGAATAGTAACTTAGATGTATTCGGCATGCAGACATTCTTAAGAGGACTTAGTTATGTCAGGTGAGTGATACAGGCTCATCTGAGCCTCTAGTTTATTTAATTATTGTATTTTCTATTTTTGAGATTACCCCATTGGTATCTCCAGACATTTCTTAAAACATATCAGTAGTTTGTTTCATTATACATCTTAAAGGTAATATATAATTTGTTTAATTCCAGGAAATAGTCTATCAGTATTTAACAAATATATAAAGTTTTCCACAACATCAACAGTTCTAAATGATAAAGAAGCGAAACAGTCTACCTTTGACGAATCACTGTTAGAATTCCTTGTATGTCCGTTATCGAAGAATTCATTGAGGTAAATTAATTAAAGATTAAGATTAAATCCGGATAATATAACTGCAATATTACAGGTAATTTCGTGCTTGGGTTTAATGAGCATATTTTTTTTCAACGGCTCAATATGAATATTATAACAAGCACTTATAAGATAGTAGTATGCTTGCCATGGAAAAGAATTGAACTGTCAAACATCAGTTGGGGTAATTGGGTACTGATCATGCGATTGTATATACATGTAGATGTAAATCTTACTAATATATGATGGTGACCACCCTGGTAACTTCTGATTTGATTAACTTAGAATAAAATGAAAAACAACAAAAATACCACGCTGCTAGAACAATTCCTAAAATACCACGTCGCTAGAACAATTCCTAAAATACCATGTCGCTAGAACAATTTCTAAAATACCACGTCACTAGAACAATTGCTAAAATACCACGTCGCTAGAACAATTCCTAAAATACCACGTTGCTAGAACAATTCCTAAAATACCACGTCGCTAGAACAATTCCTAAAATACCACGTCGCTAGAACAATTCCTAAAATACCATGTCGCTAGAACAATTCCTAAAATACCACGTCGCTAGAACAATTCCTAAAATACCACGTCGCTAGAACAATTCCTAAAATACCACGTCGCTAAAACAATTCCGAAAAATACCACGCTACTAGAACAATTCCAAAATTACCACGCTGCTAGAACAATTCCAAAAATACCACGTTACTAGAACAATTCCAAAATTACCACTCCGCTAGAACAATTCTAAAATTACCACGCCGCTAGAACAATTCCAAAATTACCACGCCGCTAGAACAATTCCAAAAATACGACGCCGCTAGAACAATTCCAAAATCTAATTGGGAAATCGTAGAAACAAGTAAAATCTGTACCCCTATTACACATATACATGACTGCTCAATTCCCTCAGTTGATATTAGGCAGTAGAAAGTGGGAGAGGTGGAGGGGGGGGTTAATCTAGTGTTATGGCCCCAAACCTCTCCTCTTAGTGAAATGATGCTGATGCAGTAATGTAAGTGTTTTCCACATGCATTGCATGCACGTAAAATGCTGACCCTCAATTAATACTGGTAGAGCAGCATTGTTGTAAACAATTAATACTGGTAGAGCAGCATTGTTGTAAACAATTAATACTGGTAGACCAGCATTGTTGTAAACAATTAATACTGGTAGACCAGCATTGTTGTAAACAATGCAGACCATCAGTGTTTGAACTGTCTTTTCATTATAAGTCATAATCATGATGACATGAACTTTATACATAATATATTCATTTTTCATCACACAGAAGTTATAATTTGTGTGTCATACTAGTTTAATAAGAGAGTGCATGTGACAACCTTATAATTAACCATCATTTATATGCTGGAAATAATGGTCAAGCTCCAACCAAAATCTAATACATTTCAACAAGGTGTTGATATATATCATAATTTATGACAAACAAGAAGTGGTCGCTTTTATCATAGAGTGTGGTAGAAAGATGACTATTAGTGTCAAATGTGAGGTATATGTCAAGAAATGAGGTAGCTGAAGCTGTTTCTGCTGTTCCTGTATTCTTTAGGGGACATATTACTGGAAATTTCAGTGGGAAAATAATTAAGCAATAAAAGAAAAAAACAAAAATAAAATACCACACTGTCAGAACTTGATTGTATGAGTAACATGGTGGGTGTGTGAATAGAAACGGCAACGATTTACCATTCACTACAACATTAGTTCACCCCCAGTTTGTTGTTGGGAGTCCATGTTGTTTATCTTTCTAGTTTTCTGCCTCATGTTTGTTGTTGGGAGTCCATGTTGTTTATCTTTCTAGTTTTCTGCCTCATGTTTGTTGTTGGGAGTCCATGTTGTTGGGAGTCCATGTTGTTTATCTTTCTAGTTTTCTGCCTCATGTTTGTTGTTGGGAGTCCATGTTGTTTATCTTTCTAGTTTTCTGCCTCATGTTTGTTGTTGGGAGTCCATGTTGTTTATCTTTCTAGTTTTCTGCCTCATGTTTGTTGTTGGGAGTCCATGTTGTTTATCTTTCTAGTTTTCTGCCTCATGTTTGTTGTTGGGAGTCCATGTTGTTTATCTTTCTAGTTTTCTGCCTCATGTTTGTTGTTGGGAGTCCATGTTGCTTATCTTTCTAGTTTTCTGCCTCATGTTTTTTGTTTTGTTTGTCTTCTTTTGATGTCTTGTGCCCAATTCAATGTTCTCTAAGGTTATTTTTCTAAATCCAATCAAAAAATCGTTTAAACAGACTTGGCAAACTCCACATAACACACATATACTTTCCTGGCTTGGTATAGACACTTCAATAATAAAGAAGTGGCAGAGTTAAATGCACAGATGCAAGTGTTTTCCACATATGAGTACAATGCCAACCTGACATATAACAAGGTGAGTAGCCTTGACATTCTTATCTCTATCTTAAACTTGATGCAAGATATTTGTAACCTTCGTTGTCACAGTATTTAGTTCTATTAAAGAGAGCTTGAGCTAATTAATAAATTATGTAGTGCCTGTACTATTCAAGTTGAAATTGTTGGTAATTTTACTTCAAATTGAGTCTAGATCTAGCCAACATTTATTTATAAGATAACTGAGCTATGTATAATTGTTAAAGTAAATAAACCGTCATGCAATATTGCTGTCATTCTAGACAGTCCCCTTTTAATTACAGGTACGACAAAGAGAAAGGTGAATTGATTTGTGACGAGATCAACGTCGCCTATCCGATTGTTAATGGTATTCCAAATCTCGTTCCTCAAGATGCTCGAATGTTAAAAAATGGCAATTCTGTATCCACAAATCAACATTTGAAAACTGAAAAACCGGTATAGTTTTGTAATAAAGTGTTTGAGACAATTGTTTATTCTTAATTTGAATCGCTCCAAAGTACAAAATATATAATATTTGAAAATAGTGTAAGGAACGTAGGGACCTAATATATCACACAATATGAAATATATACATGTATGAACCAATATTGGTACATTATTTAAGTACTCAAGAAAAACGAAAACAAGTTAACCCGATTCTTTATATTCACGTTCCGCTAAATTATTATTACCAATGTTGGTGACAATGTTGATCACCTCATTTACACGGTGTAGGATCATATCAATTCCTTTCGATAAATATCGGCGTTATTCGATTACTTTCGGTTATGGGCTGTTTAAAAAAAAAGGGCTCCAACATGTGAAAAAAATGTCCAAATTAAACTCACTCCTAAAAACTTTCTGCTGATAATTTTCAATGTTGTATACATTGAAATAAATGAAACAAGAAAGAAACTATGAACAGATAAGCAATACTTTTTTAAGAACCTTTTATTGAACACAAATTGGCATAAAAAACATGTAAAACACATACTTATTCTATATCAGTTAAACAATCTTTAGTCTCAATTATTTTGTATAATTGTTTCTCAAACAATGCAACTGATATAAATGACTTTTTGTGCAAAATATTGGGTTATTGGTAGTTGTAGTTTTTCTTAAAAGCTATTTTTTTATGAAAAATTCTCAATATTTTTGTCCAATCTACCTGATAAAGTTTTTATTATCAAAATAATAAGGAATATTTTTACTTAACACAGCAAAATTTTCAAACTTTAAAGATAAGTAGCCATTTGTAATAAAAAAAAATCACATTGATTCTTTGAACAATCGCAAAATAATCAGTTGTAGAAAAAACATTTTGTCTATTTTTGTTGCACTCCTGACATTTTATAATAAAGAAAAAAAAGAAGAAAATATCACATTTTAAAATGCCAACATTGAACAGTGATGTTACTGTTAACTCGTACAATAATTTTTACCTATTTCAATGAAATATTTGTACAGAAATGACAGTATTTGGAAATTTGTAACAATTTTTTGCCATACCACTTCTTTAATACCCAGTTTTAGCAGCAATATTTTTAATTACATTTGAAAATTTGTATTATACCACTCTAATATATTAGATAAATCATAAAGAACTAATTAGAATATTTGTATAGGCTAGAAAAGGGCAATTTATTATAAATTATCATTATTTTATCAATGGTACTATTTTATCAGGATATATTGCACTCCTGACATTATATTGCCATCAAGAAAAAAAAGAGTTATTAACTTAAAAACAATTCACAGGGGAAAAAATCAGTTGGTGTTCTTTCAAGCATTAGTTTTACCAAGTTTTAATGATAATTGTTTCTTAAAGTAACATTTTTCTAGTTATTTGTAACTTGTCGAAAATTCCAACTTATTTTTTAAATATACTATACAGAAACATTTAAAACATGTATTAATCTAAATTAATATTGAAAATAGATGTTTAATGTACAATTACAAGTATTTTTTGGATACTTAGAAAATTGATTATATCAAATTTCAATGATTTTTAAAAATTTATGTCAGGAGTGCAACATTTACATGGTCAACCATAAATTATCTATAAGAAAATAGATAAATGCATCAATCATAAACTTTATCAAGTCAATTAATTTCCAATAGCTAATGAACCTAGAAAACATGTTCCCTTGTCAGAGAATGTCTCTAGTATTAATACCTAATAGATATTAAAGCATGAGACCCTTTAAAATGAATAAAAATGCTTTATTACATAAAATTAAAAGCACATAAAATGCTATTGGCACTTTTAATTGTTTCAAACATTATTCTAAGCTTGACAGAATGTCATTTTATTTAAATCATCCATATAAAAAGCTATAATTTAGACCGTGTAGAAGATCACTTAAAACTAGTTGCACTCCTGACATGAATCAAATGCTTCTGTGAGAGATATTTTATGTATCTCAAACAGGTAAATGGGTTTTATTTGTTCTCTTAGTCAGTCTCTGTTAAAATAGAAAGACAAATGTGATATTAGTTACATTTAAGAGAAAATATCAAATGTTGCACTCCTGACATTTGAGGGTGCTGCCTTTAATGTGATATTCTTGGCCTTACTACTGATTTTAGTGTATCCTTTAACTATGGTTTTGAAGCAGCAATGATGTATTAAGATTTATTTATACCCCATATCTTTGGAAACTAAAAGACAACATTTCTACAATGTAATTTAGGAAAACTTGCATAAATGTTTGTTGCACTCCTGACTAGGTACATCTTTTTTACAAAGCCATATGTTTATGCAATAATAAATGTGAAGCATGATCTATGCTATCTTAAAGTATGTCAACATATCAAAGTTTGTGATGAAATAGATTTTGTTAACATATTGTTTAATTTAGCACTGTGGTAGGTTGTTGAAAATTAAGGATTTTTTAAAGTGTCACAAAAAAGTGTTGCACTCCTGACAATTTTGACATGATTTTTGGATATATTTTTTTTGTTCTTCTAGATATGTAAAGATTTTTTGTAGTAACAAACATCAAATCTTTACAGATCTTTTGAACTATTTAGATCCAAAAAATCATAAAAATGAGTAAATTAGACAGCTATTGCAGTAGGAGCCATTTATTTTGAAACTGCCCTTATTACAACGACTCCTTTTGGAAATTATGGCACATCTGAAACGATGTTCGACCAGAAAAGATGGCAAAAGACCAAGAACATACGTAAAATCCTCCCAATACTATCGTTTACGGAACAGTAGAATACTTAATTGAATCAACTTTTGTCACTGAATTCCATAGTAATCCTACAGTTTTCTTTAAAATCATGAACAATTTGAAGAGTGCCTTTGTTGTTGGAGCAAATATGTGAAAACATAAGCCAAATGTAACTGATTGGGTTACGTAAGTGTGTTATTCTTTCAATACAATACATGTTTCATTTACGATATGTCTACATGTATGTTCAATGTTTTATAGGTAAAATAGGCCTTAAAATCACTTTTTAAAGAAAAAATTCACTTCGCCCTTTGGTCAAGAGAGAGAGAAGTCAAGTCGCCCTGTTTTTACTATGTGTGGTGAGCCCTGACTTGTACTAAATATTCAATAAAATGTTCTTTTTTTTTTTTTGCAGAAAGCTACCGAGTATTCACTTTATTGAACGCAAATTCACCAACTCCGATTTATACATGTATTACTGTATTTGTCACGAAAGAAAGGAATACGTGCCATTCACTTGAAGGAAGCGTTATTCAATATAGTCCGAGATTCCTCTGCCGTTTGACGACTTTTTACATCCCACGGCTCAGCAAGTTCTAAATAAGCCGTCGGACGGCAGAGGAATCTCGGACTATATTCAATATTGCAACTAAAACTACGATTTTCGTTGAAAAAATGTGATCACATGTAATATCGCAGTTACAAAGTATCAACAATGACCAGACATTTCGAACGGAAAAGTGTCTTTAGTAAAGGAATTTTCTTTCTACTTCAAATTCGTGTAATTCTATCGCCGGTTGGCCTGTTTCACACGATCTTGTCACTTTGTTTCGTTTAATGTTGCATTACACTTTCATTACAGTGCGTAAAACTGATTTTCCGAAATAAACACATTATTAAAGAGTTCCGTGATCTATCAATTGAGTGGTAAATACTTACATTTCAGTGGTTAATGACGAAAAGAAGGTCCGGTGTTAATCAAACTTACATTGTTTTTACTGGAAGGAGTCGTTGTAATAACCGAAAGTAATCGAATAACGCCGATATTTACCGAAAGGAATTGATTTGATCCTACACCGTGATTTAATTTGAAATAAAGGATACCACAGATCTATACAGCTAATTCGGTGCTTCCTTCGTTGACCCACATGTACACCTAGAAACTGAAAGTGAGGGAAGGTTACGATATCTCCTTAATAAAGTTAGTATTGCCATGTTTAGTGAGATTCTGTTGTTCATGTTGTACATTTTGTCTTATTGAGTGTTTTTACGTTTTGAGTTCCGTGTTGTGATGTCCGTTACGATATCCGCATAACAACGATGTTTGGTTCGTCTTTATCTCCAGTTGTTTGTAGGAGGGCTGATGTCTTATTTATTATTTGTGTTTGTTCGGTTCGTCTTTATCTCCAGTTGTTTGTAGGAGGGCTGATGTCTTATTTATTATTTGTGTTTGTTTGGCCCGTCTTTTCCTCCAGTTGTTTGTAGGAGGGCCGATGTCTTATTTATTATTTTGTATTTGTTTTGTTTGTGTATAGTGGTATCCAACACGTCCTGACTATATATGTAATATGGTGTGTGTTTTATGACTATATATGTAATATGGTGTGTGTTTTATAAGATGGATAATTTTTACCTTCCGCGAGCTCTTGGGCTCACCCCCGTTTTATTTTTGTGTGGGGTCTGTGTTGCTCAACTTTTTATTTTTCTATGTTGTGTGGTGTTCCGTTTTGTTTTTTGCTTTGTTTGTCTCCGTCCTGTGTCTTGTGTTCCCAATGTTGCCAATGTCTCTGGATTGTCCATTTTTGATTTTCCCTTCGGTTTTCTCTAACATTTCTTTAGCACACGTAAATATATAGGAAAAAAAAAAGACATAACAAACCACTTTTGTTACTTTCATTGTGAACTTTCCATGTAATACATGTATATATCACGAGTGGTTTGCTACGTCACACGCACGGATACTTGAACATCGCGAACGTCGCCTCGAGGTAGGTTTATGCAGTTGTACAGTTTAAAAAAATGAAAACTAACAAAACAAAGTAGTTCACCGAAGGATCCACATATCAGACTTCATTGTTAGCATACATTCATTGCGTGGAAACCCGTCAGTTTTGCAAACACTTCTGTGCAGTTAAAATTCCGGGCAAGGATACCGTTCACACAAAACCCATTTAACTGTACAGAAGTGTTTCCTCGCAATGAATGTATGCTAACAATGAAGTCTGACATGTGGGCCCTTCGGTGAACTACTTGGTTTAGTTAGTTTTCCCTTTTTAGAATTGTACAACTGCATAAACCTACCTCAAGGTGAAGTTCAAGTATGCGTGCGTGTGACGTAGCAACCCACCCGTGATATATGTGACAATATTCAAGCAGCTCCTGTGTATGTAGTATATATCTTCCAGTTGATACGATATTCCGGAGCTTGGGGTTAACGTTCCTCTCAAGATTTTCTCGATAGACGGTTGCTGCTAACAAAGTAGCTACACTAACAAGGATTCCTAGTGGTTACGTTGAAGTCATGCATCACTTCGAAAGCTTAAGTCACCATCATGATTAGTTGAACCGTTACAGAATATTTATGTCACATGTGATCACAGCCATGTTCCGCTTATCGTAATCACAATACCGGTCTTCTTTTTTAGTTCACGTTGCCAAAGGCAATGTGAGCTTTTGCCATCACTTGGCGTCCGTCGTCTGTCGTCCGAAACTTGGTAGGAAGCACAGGAGCTTGAATCGCTTTCATAGAGGTCACACGGCCTATATACCCTATATACTAACAAGGGATGTAACGACCAACGTAGCCAAGCCACTACCAGTACTGTTTCAGGCTTGAAAAAAATATTAAAAAATCACACATTCAAACAATCTTTGTTGACATTCGCTAGCATATTGATTTATCTTTCCGACGAGACATATTTTTTCACAACTGCTTCACTCTAGAAGTCAGAGCACCCCTGCAAACTTGAAACTTTGCTCCAAAATAGGTCACCAACGTTTTGCTATGGACACAGTCAACGATAAAACTCCAAGAGTAAAGCGCACAATTGCGGACAATATCCGCATAAATCCTGACTGTCGTAAATACCTATGAACGCCTTCGACTCAACTATCACCAGAACAGTTCACATAATGCAGACGAAAAGCAGTAACTCACGTTTTACAGTCCGGTATAAATCCTTTCAAATGTTGGAAGCCATTGTTAAAAATACACAGCAGCAAATGAAAATTATCTGTCATCTGATTGGTTACTATTTCTCACGACACGCCCACATTCTGATAACGCTTGAAATATATGCTTTACAATATTTCTTATATGTTACGAATAAGTAAAAACACTTACCTGCAGTGAGAAATATTAACCAATCAGATGACAGATTTCATTTGCTGCTGTGTATTTTTAACAATGGCTTCCAACATTTGAAAGGATTTATACCGGACGGTAAAACGTGAGTTACTGCTTTTCGTCTGCATTATGTGAACTGTTCTGGTGATAGTTGAGTCGAAGGCGTTCATAGGTATTTACGACAGTCAGGATGTATGCGAATATTGTCCGCAGTTGTGTTCTTTACTCTTGGAGTTTTACCGTTGACTGTGTCCATAGCAAAACGTTGGTGACCTATTTTGGAGCAAAGTTTCAAGTTTGCAGGGGTGCTCTGACTTCTAGAGTGAAGCAGTTGTGAAAAATTATGTCTCGTCGTAAAGATAAATCAATATGCTAGCGAATGTCAACAAAGATTGTTTGAATGTGTGATTTTTTAATATTTTTTTCAAGCCTGAAACAGAACTGGTAGTGGCTTGGCTACGTTGGTCGTTACATCCCTTGTTAGTATATAGGGTATATAGGCCGCGTGATCTCTATGAAAGCGATTCAAGCCCCTGTGGTAGGAAGCATCTATGGAAGGTCCTCTCTAAAGATTGCCCATTTTGTCCCGACCTATTAACAAACATTGCCGCCACATGCAATTCTTGTTTCTGATTGGCAATTTTTTTTAATCTTCTCCAAAACCGCTTGGCTAAATGAACCGAAACTTGGTAGGAAACATCTATGGAAGGTCCTCTATAAAGAGTGCTCATTTCATCCCGATCCATTAACAAACATGGCCGCCACAGGCAATTCTTGTTTCTGATTGGTTCATTTCTTAAAACAATTCTTCTCTATTGTACGTAGTAACATGTTAAAAGAGAGATAACGGTTAAAAGAAAGATAACTCTTGCCATTATCTCCCTTAGAAATTAACTAATGCTGATATATTGTAACACTAACATGTTTATATTATACATGACATGTAGGTATTCACATTTTAATATTATTTTTAGCTCACCTTGCTAAAGGCAATGTGTGCCTTTGGCATCACTTGGCGTCCATCGTTTGTTGTCTGTCATCTATTAACTTTTCACATTTTAATCTTCTCCTCTGAAACCTATCAGCCAAATGAACTGAAACTTAGTAGGAAGCATCTATGGAAGGTCCTCTCTAAAGAGTGCACATTTTGTTATGATCCATTACCAAACATGGCCACCACAGGCAATTCTTGTTTCTGATTGGCCAATTTAAAAAAATATCCTCCTCTGAAACCGCTTGGCCAAATTAACCGAAACTTGGTAGGAAACATCTAAGGAATGAGCCTATAGTTTTCATGACAAGTCACTTGATTTTTAACACGAGTAACATGCCGGGTGCCACTAGTAGGTTAGGTATTGCTTACCCTTCTGGAGTAGGGGCCGTGGTGGACATGGTCGTATGGTAGTTGGATTTATAACTACATATGCAATCAGTGACTATCACCAACTAAGGTTGTGAGTTCGAACCCTGTTCATGGCGCGGTGTACTCGATGCAACATTATGCGATAAAGTTTGTCAATGACTTGCGACAGGTCGGTGGTTTTCTCTAGGTGGTTTCATCCACCAATAAAACTAACGGCCACGATATAGCTGAAATATTGTTGAAAGTGGCGTTAAACACCATAACCCTAACCCCCTTCTGGAGCATATTCGTTTCCTTCGGTTTTTCGTGGGGTTCTTGTTGCTCAATCTTTTGTTTTCTGTGTAGGTTTTTGTCCACCAATGTTTATTCCTTTTCATTTGGCTATATTGGATTGTCTGTCCATCAATTTATGGTTTATGATTACCCCATGAGTATCTTTTAAAAAAAATTACGAAAATAACTTACAAAAAAAAAAAAAAAACACCCAAAAATAACAAACAAACAAAAAACAAAACAAACAAACAAACTAATAAGAAAGAAAAAAAAAATGGTTATTATGTTTAGGCATTTTGGTTTTGACGTTGCGCGTGCCTGATGAAGGTTATTGTAGAAAGGCGTCATGCGCACTATATTAGATGTCTACGTTTTCAGTGGATATAAATATTAACAGTTGATGAAGGCATCCACATGTCTTATTGCAGACGACAGAAGAATGAATCCTATATTTGTCTAATAATTGTATGGCGGATTATCTCAATCAGTATGTTGATAGAGAATACTAATGTCTTGATCAATACCATTAAACATCTTACGTTTTAATTAGGATCAATTTACTGTCGTGTCCTTAACCTTTTTATTGAAGAGGAATATATGATATCATGGTTTTAGTTTGCACAAAAAGGTCAGCTATTTATTTATTATTCCATTATAACGATATGTAGAAATTAATACATATGAAGTTAGGCAATTTGACATTAATAAATAAAACTTCTCCCACATGTATTGTTATGTCAGGCAATAAAACATAAATATTGAAATCGGAAGAATTTGAGAGACGTTTTGTTTGATTTAGGATACGACAAGACGGCACCATTAGATCAGGTATCATCTCTTATAAATATTACTTTCCACTTCAGCCCTTTTTTCTATTATGTTTATTCTAAGATTATTCTCTGTTGTTATACATACATGTACAGTTCTTGTTTGTAACGAGGTCAATATTGTGCGCCTTAAATTAGATTTAAATTTGATTAGATTCAAGAACGAGGTCTAGGTGTGTGACAAATGAATTACAATTTAGAATTGATTCGAAAAGCAAAAAATAAAAACAAATACAAAAAAAGCGCACACACATTTAAGAAATGATATAGTAACAGTTGTCTATCATATTTAGGGTATGTTAGGATTATAGTGTTTCCACTTTCAACAATATTTCAGTTATATTGTGGCGGTCAGTTTTATTGGTGGGGGAAACCGGAGTAGATTGTTGTTTGTCCTTTTTCTTTTGTCCATTGTACGATCTGTCCTTTTTCGATTAACGGCTTCTGATTACACCTGTGGGATTAACGGCTTCTGATTACACCTGTGGGATTAACGGCTTCTGATTACACGTGTGGGATTAACGGCTTCTGATTACACCTGTGGGATTAACGGCTTCTGATTACACCTGTGGAATTAACGGCTTCTGATTACACCTGTGGTATCTTCAAACTCTTCTTGCTGCAAACAGGTGTGTTTTGTAAGGGTAAGCTTAGTGTGTGTCTGCTCTTTTCATTTTGACTTTTATGTTATCTTTTAATATGTTCCCAGCATGTTTATAGTGAGTATAAAAAGTTAATATACACCAAAATTAAAAACGTAGGTATCTAATTTAGTGCACACGACATGTTTCTGGAATAGCATGCATCAAGTATGCTAAAGATCTAAATATTGGAAATCCAAATAATGTAAAGGTGTTTGGGAGCAAAAAAACCGAAGAGGCTAAACAGGATAGTCAAGGTCACCTATACTTAAGGGGGAGAGCCTTAGTTTTAATAATCACTTATTTAGACGCTGTGAGGTTGCACTGAACTTTATTCACTTACTTTTATTTCCCATTTTAAGACAATCACTTATTTAGACGCTGTGAGGTTGCACTGAACTTTATTCACTTACTTTTATTTCCCATTTTAAGACATGTTTACCTGTATTGTGGATACTGTAGATAGATTATAGACCTTCATAGGACATTGACGATAGAGGACATGATATATATTATCAACGGATTAAGTTTATTGGTTTTAGCGCCATTTTAAACTACTATGAAGACAATGAGATGGTTTATTTTATATTCATGTTTGAAATTTACAGTTGAGGACATCGCCTCGAAGGTTTTACAGCCTCCACCATGACATTGTTAACCGTTATGGAATATCGATGTCACAAATGACCACGGATATGTTTCGTTTGTCGTAATCACAATCCGGTCCTTTCCTAATTCATGACTTACCCCTGTGTTTATTATAAGAGCAACATAACGGGTGCCACTAGTGGAGCAGGAATTGCTTATCGTTCTGGAGCACACGAGCTCACCCTCGGTTTTAGTAAGATTTATGTTGCTCAATCTTTAATTTTATGTATAGTGTTTTGTAGATCATTGTTAGGCTTTTTTTCATTTTTCGTTTTTGTTGCCTGTCTTTCGGTTTACGGCGTTTGGTCACTCCTTTGTTTTCAAACTTTTCTTACATATATGTTGTAGGTCAATCTCCCTCCGGTATAGGGAATCTTAATCAAGTTTGGTTATCCTATTTAGGCCCTTTTGTTTACTTGCTCCCAAAGACTTGATTTACTTGACTTCAGTCTATGAACGTACAAAATGTACCTGATGACGGTTATTCCTGAAACGTATCATACTCATTAAGTATCACTACGGTCATGTATATGACAGTGTAAAGCAGGATGCATTGATAGTAATCATCAACTAATCTAATTAAAATTACATATTCATTGTTTTTCCTTTTTATTTAAGTTTTCTTTGGCGATTCACTAACATATAGTAACATCCAATAATGGGTCACGCTCAGATGACCTCGAGTATACCACCACAAATGACAATTTATCATGTAGGATTGTATCATGTATACCCTTCTAAACGACAAATTATCATGTAAGATTGTATCATGTATACCCTCCTAAACGACAAATTATCATGTAGAGTTGTATCATGTATACCCTCCTAAACGACAATTTATCATGTAGGGTTGTATCATGTATACCCTCCTAAACGACAATTATCATGCAAGATTGTATCATGTATACCCTCCGAAACGACAAATTATCATGTAGGGTTGTATCATGTATACCCTCCTAAACGACAAATTATCATGTAGGGTTGTATCATGTATACCACCACAAATGACAAAATATCATGTATACCCTCCTAAACGACAAATTATCATG
>MJUT01060174.1:256071-270223 GCA_002080005.1 Gigantidas platifrons | reverse complement strand
AGCATTTCATTTTCAAAAACAACTTTAATGCCTTCACTTTGGTACCTAACATTAGGATGAATCACCTTTGATATCACCATACTAGTGTCTACAACTCAAACTTAGTTTTTGTCATTATTTTGCACCAAAAAGTCATAAATGGTAAAGAGTTAAAGTTACGAATTTTTTTGAAAAGGGCTACCTTAAAGTACGACGATTAGCCATCCTGAAACCTGATAAGTTAGGAAGACGTCCGAGCATTTCCGCAAACGTTCCGAAGTAATAACTGATAGTACACGAGCGCCACCACGCGTCAATAAGTGCGGGTGTAATTAAAATTGGACCGTGATTTGAGATAATGACGTCAGTGGACGCCGATTTGAGGAGTGGACGTCGATCTGAGTCTATCATATATATATGCATATAGGTATATCTAGTAAAAAGAGTTCACCCATTTTAACTCTCAAGGAAAATAATTTTCCCTGAAGACATTCTTATATATTTTATGTTTTGTTTAATTGAAAGTCATTTCGTAACAGAAAGTAAAAAAAATCCATCATATGGAACAGTACTGAAGTCTGTTATGAATATCATTATTTCTTATGAAGCAAGAATCTTGCAATCTGATTGGTTAGTTACCCGGGTGTAAATAGCACCCCACCCCAGCTAAACCATTAATATATTTACACCCAGGAATAAATAAAAAAAAAGTAATTTTGAACTATGCACAGCAATAGTATGATATGAAATGATACATTTACATAAAATTTGACGATTATAAACAATAATATGTGCAATATATGTAAAATCGAAAACAAAATACTGTAGCATTTTTCTCAATGCGATGTTTTTTTGGGGTTTTTTGTTTTTGTTTTTTTGCGTAGGCAGTAAAAGGGAAATGACTTTATTTATTTACATCTGCTAACCAGAGGGAAGTAACTTTATTTATTTACGTCTGCTAACCACACAAAGGGAAAATGGCTACGAAAAGATTTGCTTCCCATACAGAAGCAGAAATTATAGAAAATACCTCTTCTTTGTCTAAATACATCTTATTCTTTCAATCGCCTTTTTTTCATCTTCTCTAAATACTTCAACTTCTTATTGAGAATCAGTGCTCATCACTGACTACTTATTGAGAAAGGGAGATATTTCAGACAAAAAAATTGAAAGAAAAAATAGACTATGCATCAATTGTAATGAATTAGAAGATGAAGAACATTTTCTTTTATACTGTGAAAAATTCAAAGATCTACGTTCTAATTTATTTACAAAAATGAATATACAAATCAATGATCTGTGTCCTAGAAATATATATTCTACTTCTGTATTGAATAAACTGTTGAATCCTACTTGTAAGGATGATACCATTTACATATGCAAATTTATTTCAATATGTTTTGAAAACAGATAATTCATTTGCTTTTAATGTGATATTCTTTTCTTTATATGCATTGTATACATGTAGGTACATTGAATTTAATGTCATGTTAACTGTGGGGATGACACCGATATTAATGTTGGTTTTTCTAATAAAAATTTGTATTGTATTGTATTTCAAAAGCATCCAAACCGAAATGATTCATACAACGATACTAGTTTTTCGAAGATATGACGTTTTAATATGCGAGCGTCAGCAAGCTCTTTATGGAATAAAATATGTACTTAGAATTTGTTTGACAAACATGGCCTCACAAATACAAATATTTTATTGGCACAAACACAATTACAATAATTGGCAAAGGCCCAAAGTGAAGTTACAGTTCATGTTTATGAATAGAAGACACAATCAACCCTGTACAACTGGTCCACGGTAAATGTATTATTCCAGTGCAAGGTAAGTATTAAATGCATGCCGTAACTCGTGTTCGTTTTTGTTCCGTTTAAAAACCAAGAAAAAGTTCCTTACCCGGGAAAATTCAACTTATGTAAGTATTCAGTCTTGTTAAGAAACCTTCCTGTTATATATACGGTACATTGTCAAATGTTAATTATCATTAATTAAGTTGCATATGGTCATACTTACACATAAAGTGAAATAACATATGTGTCGTATGTAGTATTTGTCGTAGGTGACTTTTGTTTGTGTGTATGGATTTCCTGTGTTGTTGTTGATATTGTTGTACAAATGCAGTTATCCTGTGGGTAGGCCTTATTGTTTTGCCTCTGGACAGGAACTGAAAATAGTTGACAAACTACTGAGTAAAAATATTAACAACTTTATTCTTTGGAAGTCAGAGCATATGTGTAAATCATATAATATAATTTTGTCAATAATAATAAAAAAACAGTGGGGTTAAGGGCCTGACCCCTAATAAGGGTGAAACTTATTTATTATCAAAATGAGTTGAAGAACAGGAGGTCGCACTTAAAATTCCTAACAAGAAAGACAGAGTAATAAGAGGGGATGTCTAAGAGAAGACGGGTAACACCTTTGCTATACCAAGTATAAATCTACGTTACCAGGATTTTAACCATGTTTGTGAATGTGTGTGTGTAATGCTCGACTGGTAACGCATCTGTATACCTTGGTATGCGACCAACTCTTGGGAGGGGGAAATGCAAATAAACCATGTTACTTCAGCATCAGGACTCTCAAACTTTCATCTGTTTAAGAATGGGAGTCCCGATACACTAGCTCAATAAGTATTATAAACCTATGTATAGCAGCACCTGGCCTGCTATGTGGTTTTGGGCTTAAGTTGATGCTCTGGCCCGCAAACTCCATAGTTTGTGAGAACACGGCCCAGGCATCGTATTTGAAATGGTTCTTGTGTGATATATTAGTTTACAAAATCGGACTGCGTCTGTAATTTAATATAACTAAAATTACGAATAGGGATGGGGAATAAAAACTAGCTCGAGAGGTGTGAACAGAAAATCCAAAACAAAAGATACAAACGAAATAAGAACCATGTTTGGGGCTCATTGAAATTCGAGAGACCATGAGTTCTGAGAAAGCAACAAGCTTTGATACCTCAAGTTCAACAGAATGGGGGGGGGACCTATTAGCATACGAAAATCCAAGTTTAGAAAGAGTGAACCTTTCCGTGAACCATAAAACAGATACATGCGAACGTCCTGACCTTCCTTACAATCTCTTGATTATTAATGTCATTATAATATACAAAAACTTAGCTATATCATGACTTTAAAACTGCATCTTGTTTGACGCGAAAAACAAAACAAAATGATTATCTCCCTTATTGATAATGACAAAGGTGAATTGCTAAAATAAGTATTAGGACTCCGCGTCCCTTGCAAGTTATCAATAAAATATTACTTAACGAAAATAAAAATAAGTGTGATACTAAAACGTTAATTTAAGCTTCCAAAGTATTGCATTAGCAATACAAAAATACGGAGTGCTCTAAATAAAGTAAAGTCATGAAATGTAAAAATTTACCATTTAAAAGAAATATGAAAAATTTAAAGTTTAAAAACTCACCTGAAAATAGTTGACAAACTACTGAGTAAAAATATTAACAACTTTATTCTTTGGAAGTCACAGCATATGTGAACTTCTCAAAGAACAAAGTTCGGTCAGTAGTTTCGAACTATTTTTGGTGTTGTTGACCAATGGAATCGGTTGTTTGGAGATTTAAAATTGGATTAGCGTATGAACTTTGCGTATTAATTCCAAATGAGTGAATTGGTCGAAAGCGTCCCCTTAATGGGCGATTGTTAGGTTTTACCTTTAATCTCACGTTTTTGGAGATTATCTGTTTGGGTGGCACAAAGAGTCAATTAGCGCCTTTAAGCTGAATTGTTAATTTGTTTATCTCCAACAAAAGACTCTGGTCGGTCACTAATGTCAAATGATAATCCTGGATTAGAAATAGCGTTGCTATCTAAATGTTCTTTGTGTTAGACTTTTAAATTAATTTGTATTACGTACAAAAAGATGGGATAAAAATAAAATATAAAAATGTCACATTAAAGTAAATTACAAAGTAAATTAAGCTTCAAAATATTGATTTGTAAAAGTTTGAAATATCTTTACAAAAAATTATATACGACATATGCATTATTCACCGACAAAATCGTATTTTTATGCATTATATCACAGTTTAAAAAAAGGCTATCACTGATACAGTAGATAAGATGAGTTCCCTATTTATAGAGTTGTGCAAATAAAGATCAAATTAATTTAATTCGTTAGAAATTAACTAAAAAGTAAATACTTTTGGTAATTATTATTACTGTGGTGCAATTCTGAATGATAATTATTAAACCTGTGTGTGGTAAATATTAAACCTGTGTGTGGTAAATATTAAACCTGTGTGTGGTAAATATTAAACCCGTTCAAGGTAAAGTTTAAATCGGTGCCGAAATCGACAATAGTTTTAACATGCACATATAGTTAAAACAAAGAACAGTAAAACAATTAAATTTTTAGAGTTCACACGTCCGCTATCATCCCTGTCTTGTACATCATTGGGTTAAACGGTGTTTTTTTCATTATATACGTATATATAATGTTATTTAAAGCCCCTCCCCCTTAAAGATTTCGAAATGTAATTCAACATTTTTTGTCCTTTTGGAACATATGCGGACATGGAAGGGTATATTTGGAGCATGGAAGAGGGTGGGTGGAAGAAAGGAGAGAAATGGGGTGGGAAAGGAGACGAAAACAACAAGGAAAATAACAAATTTTACCTGAAACATTCATCTATAATTCAGTTATGTTGTTTGATTGTTAAATAGATAAATAGGAAGACGGATTCTGATTTTGTTTTTGTCTTGTAACACTCGTTCCTGTCGGTGGTATTGTTAAATAAGGTTTCTGGTTTAAAATATAATGAAAGTGCTGAACGCACTCGTGGTAGTTCACATGTATGTCTCGTCTGACCTAGAATTGACCGTTTTTCCATAAAACGGTTCATATCGTGATAAATATCGGCAAAACAATACAGCAGCATCAATGCAAAGGGAATGTTCACAAGATATGGCTAAATACGAGAACAGCAAAACAGAGATAAGCCCTATACAAAGACACAAATAAAAGAATAAAATACAAATACATATAAAAACTGAAGATCATCACGTTTGTCATAAATTTTAGATTTCAGAGGCCTGTGTCACATGTACAGATAAACAATCAGACCAAATGTTATGCAGGATAAGCGACTGTGATTCAGTTTTATCGACAATAGATATAACAAAGCATTTCAGGGTTTTTTTAAATCACACTAAACTTTTGACTTAGAAAAATTTCTCCATTTTCAAGTGTTATGGAGAAAAATTGCACTGATGCGATATTATCGACAGCAAAACAAATGTGTCCCCTATAACCAAAGCACGATCAAGCAAGTTTTGAAAGGTATTAACACATAGTTAGAACACTGTCATTAACAGTTGTTGATCCAAATGGGGGGGGGGGGTACGTTTTTGTCAATATGGTTATAAAAACATGAGAACTGGAAAAAAAATCAGGCATGTTTGTCATATTCTGGGGACGGTGTCTCATTGTTCTTTTTTTTCATAAACATTCCTTTTCCGGAAAGGCACCCACCTTCTTTCAAAACTTGCTTAATCCACTTTTGATTGGTAAATCATTTTATTCTGTCTTAATCTTCCAGTTCTTTTTATTAGAAATCTCTGACTTCTAAAAATAATTTCAAAATTTTGCAGCTATGGAAATTGATATGATCGATGGGTCCCTGCTGGATGTCAGTCTGGAAGTTGAAATCCCGTTGCAGCATGAAATGATTGAAAATACCAAATTTGAAACCAGTACGCCTAAAGTAAAGCCGGCAACAAGTAATGAAGTAAACGATGCTAAAATTTTACCACTGAAAACAAAATCTAGGAAAGATAAAAAATGTGACGAGTGTCATTTTACTTTTAGTTCAATGAAAATAACATATTTTTCCAATTATATGTTAAAAAAATTAATGTGGTATAATACATGTATCTTGTGAATTTTCTATAAATTTGCTATGCAATTATCTTCTGATTCTTACAAGGTTAAAATATATACAAATTAAGGAAAAAATATATTCAAATTCGTCACATACTCACTTTACTCATACTAGACCGGGTACCATTTTGTCCGTCATAAAGGAAGCAACTCGAATATAAAGGTATACAACGTATAATTTTATAATCAAATCAGTAATTGTGGAATAAGGGATACATAATATCTTTATTCTCATAAACCATGTATTTACAAAGGTATAGAGATACATAAATAAATAATGATAATTATATATAATGCAAACAGCAAGAAGAAAGAGAGGACAAATAAGAAACATTTTTACGTATATAATAAAAAATATCAATAGCATACACATTATATATATATATATTAGTAATGCTAATTAGGATAATAAATGTCTGTAGAAATGAAGTGATATAATGATTNAAAAAAAAGGAGTGGAGAAGAATGTCGCTATAGGTTTAGCCCGGGGTGCACACAGCTTTGTTGATAATTTTGATAAATCTGCAAATTTTGTTAAGTTTAATTTTATTTTTTGTTCTCAATAAATGGCCGAATTTTATTGCACTTGCACGCTTTATAAAGTAAGTATCAATATAGTCCTTTCGAATACTGTTAAAAAATGTGCATTCCAAAATGTAGTGGTATTCATCCCCAATTTCATTTTGATTAAATAGATTACAAAAACGCATGTTTCTCGCTATATTATACCATCTTCCATATTCTATTGGTAATTTATGATTTAGGGTTCTAAATTTACAAAATTCAAATAAAAAATTGTCATCAAGAATGTGCAAATAATTTTCGGTTTCGAATTGTTCTTTGAAGATCCTATAGTTAAGGGCTTTTGGTGAATTTTGAATTAAAGATAACCAAAGCTGTATAAATTGATCTCTCAGGGTTTGTTTTATATTTAACTTAAACCATTCAGTATTCTGGAATGTCTGAGTGGTCCATATGTAAGCTAAGCCACATTCATTTAAAATATCTTTAACAGAAGATAACCATATAAAGTTTTTACCTTCTATGTTAAAGAGAGCAAGACATAATTTATATAAAATATTAGAAAGTTTTGATTGTTTACCATCAATAAATTTTGCCCAATATGACACCATGCGTATTTTGATATCAATCGCCAAAGGATAGCGACCCAGCTCGCCATAAACCATGAACGAGGGTGTAGAAGATTTCATGTGTAGTAACATTTTACAGAATTTTAANTGGACACGTTCTATAATATCACAATTTCCATAACCCCATAATTCACATCCGTACAATAAAACAGGTTTTACCATTTTGTCAAATAAATCTAATTGGCAAGGAATGGTTAAATTATGTAATTATATATTGCAATTAAGAAATTCATACATAGCTTTAATACCTTTATCCGCTATTGATTTTTTAGCCAGATTAAAATTACCAGTTTTTGATAGAATGATTCCTAAATATGTAAAACTATTAACAACTTCTAATTCTAACCCATGTAAAGAAAATTTTGAATTTTGTGTTTGTCGCCCTCTTGAAAAAATCATGATTTTAGTTTTATCAACATTCACTTTCAATTTCCAAATTGTGCAATAATCATCAAATGCACCCAGAAGCATTTGCAGTTCCTCTGGAGATTCTGCCATCAAAACGGTGTCATCAGCATACAAAAGGATCAAAAGTTTTAGGTAGATATCAAAGTTGTCTTCAATATCCTGAGAAATACTGTCTAGACCCTGTAAGTTACAAGTTCCCATATAACGGTCTAGTTTGTAGTCATTATCTTACTTTTATATATTGCAATTATGTTTATATAATCATTTTGTGTAATATGTTTCTGTACAATTGTTAGTAGGTTTTGGAAGATCAGTAAAATTACATTTTGTTCAAGGCTAAATTGATATGCCATATGTATATATTTTTGGGTTCGGTCTGAATTATTCCAGTTATTTTAATTAGAGAATTGTGACTCGTCATGAAAATGTCTTTACTTAAAATCCACCTGTTATGTAAATCTATTGTCAAAACTCTCCATTATTTTTAAAGAATGGAGAGTTATTGTTCTCTTTGTACTTTAGATACTATATACATACTTTTTTTGGTTACAAGATTAATAATTAATGGATGGATTTTAAGTTGGAGAATGTCCTCGTATCTCTCCATTCCTTAAAAACAATGGGCCTCGGCTACATTATTTTTAAGGAATGGAGAGTTATTCGGACATTCTCGTATACGTAATTTGTGTCAACATTGATTTTAAAGTATACGAAACATTATATGAAATCGATTTTTTCATTCCCATAATTTTTCCATTCGTGAAACTCTAAAAATAGATATCGGAAATATTCACTGGGTATTTAAACATGGCATTGTGCCAGATAGCTTCATTTCTTCATATTATATTACTGCGTTGTGTACACACCTACATTCTTTTAAAGGATTTGCATATAAACGTAAACAAGGTAAAGTATTTTTTCTTTTAACATTGATAATTGTCATATCATTTCACAACTTTACGAAGGGAATAACAATGTAAAAAGGGGGAGGGTACGGTGGTTCTGCAGTAGTTTGAAAAACGCACCCATTCATATTCATCCATTATGAAGAACACATCCATTTATATATACTAAGTATAATATGACCTATGTTTTTGCACAGCTAAAATCAATTTCGCACCTTAACACCTTAAATTATAATATAATTTTATAGAAGAATTTGTCTTGGCAATAAATAATCTACACGTGTTTATAGAAAAAAAAAAGGAAGTAATGATATATCATAGTCTTAAACATAATCTTAAAAATTCCCGACCATTGATATATTGATGTTGACAATGTACGATTCGATCATATATTAGAAAGATGAAAAAGGCGACCAAATTTCAGTGACACGTTAGTTTGTAAAGTGGCTCCCTCGCGAGGATCAAACATTGTCTTATCTTATCTCTAGCAAAAAAAAAAAAAGCTCTCATTTGACAAACAAAAAATGTTCCTCAGCAAAAATATGTTTCGCCATACTTTGATCAAACAAAACAAAAATAATAAAAAAAATAAAATAAAAGAGAAAAAAGGAACATACCTAATGGTATAGACCGCTGATGCTCATTACTGACTGTCCATTGACAGTTTGTTCTTTCTGTTTCTTTGACCAATGTGAATATACAAGAAGCGTCAGAAGTGATTTAATGCCTCCTTTTAATACCGAGTCTGGTCATGTTGGTGTTTTGTTTGTGGTTTCTCTATCAACATATTTAATTATATAAAAAAAAAATATTTATGTATTTAATATAACTATTCATCCAAATTACATCTGATAGAACATATGCAGAGAAATAGAACATAGTTTCTACACTATGGGGCACGACACTCACGTCAGAAAGGACCGGTTTAATGGGTTGTTATGAGAGATTGCCTTTTACCAACAGTAACACAATTTCTTATTCTCAATATCCAGTAATTCTTTGTAATTGTGACAATAATAATGATAAAATAAATACCTCCACATGTCCATCCATGTGAGTACAATAATAATGATAAAATAAATACCTCCACATGTCCATCCATGTGAGTACAATCATTTTTACCTATATCATATACATATTGCATGTGAGATTTGTTGTTTGTAAGAAGAGTTTGAAGATACCAAAAAGGCAATCCGAATCCGTATATCGAAGAAGAACAGACAACACAATGGACAAAAGAAAAAATACAAAAGGATAAACAACGATCTACAAAACATACATATGAAGCTAAAGATCGAGTAACACGATCCCCACTAAAAACAGGGGTGAACTCAGAAACAGAAAATACGAAATATATTTATATAAACTTCTGATCATTCAACCCAACAGTGGTAGATTGTCAGCTAACATTTCGTCATTTCTTTATTCCTCCCTCAGTGGGGCTTGAACCTACACCGTTGATACACTGCAGCACCGACTCGCTCAGCATAATGACGAACCATTTAGACAACAACCCCCTCCCACACCTCGACTAAATCTACTTTAATATTGCTTCTTTAACCGAAGATAAACCTTGTCTATGAAGCTATATTTTAATAGTAGTTGGGTGATATGATATTTAACGCCGTTTTCAACAATATTTCAATTATATCGGTGCGGTCAGTTTTATAGGTGGGGAGATTTGGTAATATAACATGGAATTCATTTTATCCAAGTGAACCCCCCTTTTCATCCTCGTCTGACTGGTTGCTTCAAATTAGCCACGCTCTGTTTTCCTTATCGATTCGTCACCAGCAATACTAATTCTGTATTCTGTATTGCATTAGATCAGAAACAGGAAGTCATTTTTATTGGGTACAATCGATAAACCCCCAATATAAAACCCCGTAAATTTAATCAGCTTTTTATTAGTGGTGTATTTAAATAAGAGATTAAGTAAGACCTTGTAAGCATAGGTATAACATATGTTTTTATTAATGGGTAGGGTCGACTATCCTTGTTGGCCAACTGTTTTAATGACCCTTCCACTTCATATCATATCAATTTCTTGCATAGAAATAAATATACAATATATGTAAATTGTCGGAAAATATAAAATATATTTGTACTGCCTTTAGAAACAGGTTGAAGAGTGAGCTTTTTGTGAACTTTTCTGACCTGTTTCGCAATATTATATTTGTGAATTGTTCAAAGCAGAATATTACATTACACGAGCCTGATTTAAATATATGTTGTGTTATGTTTAACAGAAATTTGTTTAATTATCGAAGATTGAATATTAACATATAATACATGTGCAATAATACACAAAATGTTGAAATATTTGATATAGTAAATCGATACGGTGACATTTAAATTATCATTAACAAACAAATTTATAATGCGATACCATTCAAGGACAAATAATTCGGGATTACATGCAGCACTGGAACAAAATATCAAATTTAGCAAAGTAAGCTTGACCAAAAACCGCAGATCTAATTCATAAACATTTTAATTATAGAACCAAACATTTGATTGACGAAGTTTTTAAATAATTTTAATTAATATATTTTGGATTAATGCATATACATGTAGTTTAAATATTAAAATTGGATTGAGTGCTGTTAAATGTTATTATTTCAATCTGTGATGCAATGTTTTTATGAAAAGAAAGTTTAAACAGTGGAGGTCAACAATTTCACACACCCTCCCAAATCCAGCTTCTCACCTCAAGCAAGACCTCAATATATATTGTGTTGGAATGAATCCGTTTCAAATGACTGTTCTGTTCGTGAAATCTGATGTGGGCTTTTAGCCATTGCTTCCATGATAAATATGTAACCGATGTTTGTTGTATATAATTTTTTTTTTTATTTCAAATGATTATTATGCTGCTGAAATCTAATAAAATTTCAACAGTGTTTTATGTACAAATAGAAGAATATGTTTTTTTATCCGAAAAATGCAATTTTATTGTATTTGTTATGCTATTTATCTATCAGTTCTACAGAAAGTTGTCAAGACAATACACAGTTAAATGGCGTGCGATCCAATGTTGACAAGAGAATAAACATGCATAGGAAGTCAAGGGTTTAGGCTTTGGAAAATTCAGAATTCAGTAACTATTATCTCTCGGAAATTGCCAGAAACCTCTTTACTAGTATTTAATGGTTCCTGTGACTCAGTAAAACGAACAATTATAGAGTTAGTGTTAGGATTATATGGTGTTTTAACGTCACTTTCAACAATATTTCAGTTACATCATGGCTGTCAGTTTTACATGTGGAGAAACCCGACCCGCACAAGTCATTCACAAACTTGATCTCATAATGTTGAATCGAGTACACCTCGCTATGACGAAAAGCTATAGGTATTCTAAATATACCACTATATTGTCTAACAACTAATCAGAAAAAAAGAACAAATAAGAAAGGATATGGATGTAAATGAATATAAGAGACTATCCAAAATTACAATGAAAGCAAGGGACTGTGTCTTCATCTCCATCACCACACCCCACATCCACAGTAGGGTCTTCAACAATGAGAATAACTCGTGTCCTAATATAGAAACGATTATATATCGCTTACATCATTTCAAAATTTTATTTTATTTTTCAGAATCAGACTATTATAATAAGATGAATTCTGAATCTGATGATTCCGAGAGGAGTAGAAAATTTATCAAGTTATCACAACCATCATTTGATAAAGAGGACGATATTTCTGAGAAAGAAAGGCGATGTAGAGATGAAGTTAGCCAAAAAGATGAAGACGATGAGTTTGAGAAAGAACAATGTTGCAAAGAAAAAATCAACCAGAATACTTCTCCTATTAAAGACAGAAGTAACATTTTAACAGAAAAATGTGACATTTCTGACAAAAATGAAAAAGATTCACCACATGGTCTTAAATTCGAGAGCTTACGAACATTCGACATAAAGAATTCCGAAAACAAGTCATGGATAAGCAATATTCAAGAACTTCCGAATGGAAATATCATAATGGCAGATTTTAACAATTCAAAATTGCACGTTTTCAACCAATCTCATGAAAGACAGAAACCTGTAATTATGCAGGGAAAGCCCTGTTGCATTGCAGTTATTAACAGTGAAAAAGTAGCGGTTACCGTACATGATAAAAAGACCATTTCTCTAGTCAACATTTTATCGCGGAAAGTTCTGAAATTTGTGAATGTTGGGGATTGCGCACATGGGATTACTTACAATAACAACAGACTTGTGGTAAATTGTCTTGAAAAAGGCTTACAATTCATGGATTTGTCTGGAACGGTTCTCCATACAATATCTGACGTCACAGGAGAAGCCTCTCTGTGTACATCCGAAACTGGGAACATTTACTGTTCATTATACTGGTCACATAAAGTTCTGTGTTTCGACAAAGACGGACAACAACTTTATTCTTTTTCAAACTTGACTATGAAATGTCCGCGTGGTATATCAGTGGACAAGAAAGGACAAGTTCTCACTAGTGAATTTACAAAAAATAAAATTCATGTAATCAATTCAGAAGGAACTAAATCACACGTGGTGCTGAGTAAAAAACACGGAATAAATAACCCGTTGTGTGTGATGTTAGATAACAATGGCAGCCATTTATATGTGTCTAACAATGACGGTGAATCTGTGACAATATTTAAATTAATTACAAGCTGAATTCTGTAATAAATATTCAAACATTATGCATTTACATTTTTGTTTGTTGTAAATAGATATTTGGACCCATAAAACTAGCATAACCCCGCCACTTTTTATTGTAGCTCCTGTACAAAGCAAATACAGTGAGCAGTCATATTGATGTTGGAGGTGTTTATTTTACCACTCTTTCTGCTCATTTTGCGATTGTATATTATGAAGCTGTTTCGAAGGTGTGCAATTTTTGTTTTGCTATTTTATGATTTGATTTTTGGTGTTTTAACGCCTCTTTCAACAATATTTCAGCTATATCATGGCGACCAGTTTTAGTGGTGGAGGAAGCTGGAGTACCCGGAGAGAACCAAACACGGGCAAGCAACTGGTAAACTTTATCACTTGCGGCTGCGAGTCGAGTGCACCTTATTTGTAATTTACAAAGCCGGGCGCGAACCCACGCCGTATTGGTGATAGACTTGTATGAGTTGTTAGATCCAGCGACCTAACTCATTGAGCCACCCAGGCTCCTTGCAATTTTATGACAGTTGTACATAGATGCAAAACCATGACAATGTTTTTTTCTGTGCTCAATGAGATATAACTTGAAATCTGCAAAGCTACATTTTCTTCTGTACATGTTTGTTATAATAAAACTTGTGGTAATACACCGCCACTGTCTCTGAGGCTACATTTTCTTCTGTACATGTTTGTTATAATAAAACTTGTGGTAATACACCGCCACTGTCTCTGAGGCTACATTTTCTTCTGTACATGTTTGTTATAATAAAACTTGTGGTAATACACCGCCACTGTCTGTGAGGCCACATTTTCTTCTGTGCATGTTTGTTATAATAAAACTTGTGGTAATACACCGCCACTGTCTGTGAGGCCACATTTTCTTCTGTACATGTTTGTTATAATAAAACTTGTGGTAATACACCGCCACTGTTTGTGAGGCTACATTTTCTTCTGTACATGTTTGTTATAATAAAACTTGTGGTAATACACCGCCACTGTTTGTGAGGCTACATTTTCTTCTGTACATGTTTGTTATAATAAAACTTGTGGTAATACACCGCCACTGTCTCTGAGGCTACATTTTCTTCTGTACATGTTTGTTATAATAAAACTTGTGGTAATACACCGCCACTGT
>MJUT01060174.1:195585-248256 GCA_002080005.1 Gigantidas platifrons | reverse complement strand
CCACGATTCTATTACATAAGTATTTTTAAATTAATTAATGTATACTATTCTGCTAACTAATAATTTAACTATCGTGCACCTTTCATGTTTTACGGTGTATGACCCTTGCAGTCAATGTTTGCTTACTTTGAGTAAATAATAGAGTGCTCTCCCTTGTTAGTAACTAACGTTACCACCCTTTGACCAAATTCAAATATTTTTTCACAGCCACAGGTGTAGTGTTGAGTTACATTTATCATATATTTATTAAATACATTGTATTTTATTATGAAATACATTTAAAATACTGCCAAGACACGGATGCATATGAATAAATTGAATATTTACTTCAGCAATGGAAACACAATTTGCGGGAAAACGCTCGACAGGGAATGTAAACAAAACACCTAGGTAACAGCTGATAAAAGTGAGAAATAAAATCAAACACCGGCAAAAAGTGCAAGACATGGAAATCTCCGACACCCTCGGGTAAGATTTCATTCGTTCGCTGACTCGGCGAGCCTCGTCAGCGAACGATTGTAATCTTACCCGAGGGTGTCGGAGATTTCCCTGTCTTGCACTTTAGCTGGTGTTAGATTCTATATATATATCTTAATACATTTCTCTGACGTCACACTATTGTTCGAACAGTGGATTATTTTTAAGAATCTACAGTTTATTCTTTTGTTCTTGAATATATGAACTTTAAACTTTTACTATTTTAGACTTAAAAACGTGTTTTACTTAGTTTGGGACTTTCGTGTGTCGAACCACTGCCGGGCTTTTTAAAGTCTACTTTGACTTTCAAAACTTCCATCTTACCACTCGGTTAAGTTCACCACATAAATAAATTCTATTATTAGTATATTTAACTCTTGATAGTAAGCTTTGTTAAAATATTAACAATTTGCTGAAAAAAGCAATTTATTTGAGTTCTGACATAATTTATGTTCAGAAATGACGAGTATTCTCGCAATGCAAAAACAGCCAACGAAACGACCGCAACTTAACAAATCAGACAGACCACAGGTGAACATTTGGGACACTTGAAAGACCTTGAAATATCTAAATATAAATTTCTATTCACTTGAAAGACCTTGAAATATCTAAATATAAACGAGAATCGAAAGCACGGATGCAGAAAACATTTTGTTGTTAATTTTTTGTTAATTGTGGCTTATTTAGCTTTCTGAACATTAAAAAGGTAAACATATAAAATGAAAACATTTGCAGATAGAAATGTATTATGTGAGAGAATACCCTCCAACTTGTAGATTCTTAAAAATAATCAACTCGACCCTGCCGGTTCTCGTTGATTATTTTTAAGAATCTACAGTTGGAGTGTATTCTCCACTACTGAATATTAGTATTATAGAAAAAATGCAAAACAATATCGCCTGCTTACTTTCCCAAAAAAGACAACACAATATCTGATGTCGCTGGATTTATAGATTCATACGTTACCGGTTCATTATCAACCATTTAAATAATATTTATCATGTAAATTCGGTGTTTACTGTGTTTAATTATTTACTTCAATACAATATAGTTTTTGGGTATAGACATTTCGTTTACAGAAAAAAAGATAAATCAGTATTTCTCTAATGAAGATGCTTATTTTTTCTCCCCTATTAAGAAAAATTCCTACGTTATTCGGGTCTGTACACAAATATATTATACAAAAGAATAAAATCCTTTGCGTTCTGTTCACACATTAAGGACATTTTAATTTATTGGTAGTTACATCAATAGCGGCTTTCTGGGGTTCACAGAATAATAAAGATTTTTGGCAGAAAATTTCTACGTGACCGATTCCAGTGTTATTTTCCGGATTTTATTAAGGGCAATAGAGTTTTTCATGGTTACCCATAATGCAACTCCCTCTGGCGGAGTTCCGGTTTGAATGATTAATGCTTCCATTATGGAATCTATGGATAGCTCCGACCAAAATACTGAACTAAACGTGTTTGGGAGCACCAAAAAAGCTTACGGATACGTCTGCTGTGTCCCCATAATGTTCAAATCAGAGAGGGAATGGCAAAATCAAGGGGTGGAAGCGGTCATATTACATATTTGCTAAGGTCAAGAACCCCAAACAAGCCAGCGTTTGGATAACCTGAATAATCCAGTCGTTATATTACGCTCCCGCTGGTTACAAGGCGGAGATAATCTGAGACGGAAAGGGCTTGAATTATTCGAGTTAGCGGTTGGATGAAAATGATCGGTACGTGTCATTGGGAGCCTAAAAGTCGCCATCGGGTTTGTTCTGACCATTTTGTATATCAATTTTCGAATTATTATGTACTCCAATGAAGAATTATGTAAAGCATGCAATGAAAACTAAAAAAAGTCTGCTTACAGTGCATTGCAATTTACACAGGCAATTTACAATATTTTACGTTATGTGCAAGAATTCCCATGTTGGTCATGACTCATGGTATTACACATGTACATGTACCCGTGAGGTATGATCTTACTGTAGCTAGGCTTATGTAACAGGTAATTCATTTTGTTGTCAAGGGGAGGACTCGTAACCAATTTATTGAAACTCAGGGACTTGGTCCCATAATTCTTGGTACAGATTAGATTTACCTATTTACACACACAAAATTAGGGTCAAACGTCTGATAAAATATACTTAGTATAACTATTGTAACAGCTTCTTTAATGTCGGGTCCAGCATATCAATACTTTGCATAAATTTGAGAAATCTTTCAAAAGTTACTTTTGTGCAAAACATTAGCCAGTAAAGCCTCTTTTGTATAATGCTGTACACTTGATGAGGTTAGACANTTATAAAAATATATAACCTATATTTTCTGTTTTTATATATAATAATTAAGGTAAAAATACCTTACAAAAGAAAAAAAAATCCATTCAGAAAAAATTGTCAGACCAAAAATCATCCTGATTCTGATCCGAACTTAACAGCAGCTCGCTGGTAAAATTTGGCCCAAAATTTGATTATATTTTACTTCACATCCAAAATTTTACCAGAAGACGTATGTTGAATGTAAAATAATACAAACCTCCTTGTGAAATTATATATTTCAAACTATTACATCCATATTTTGTCACAATATATCCATAAATAAATGTCTGGCAAACTCATTTACCTAACGCGATACACACATCTAGCAACGGTTGTTTGGCTGTAATGGTTGACTATATAGCCAAGGGAGATAATCGTTTCCTATGCCTGGTTATAGTAGGGTTTTAATAAATGAATGTTTGAGTGACAGTTCACACATATTTTATGTTTGACCTATAAGCTATTAAGTAACACCATATTCATATCAACAGAGAATAATATATCATATGAATATACAAATGTGCATTGTAGCAAACCACCTAACGAATCAAGAGTTTTGATTGGGTTATGAAAAATATGGTTGTTTTATACAACAAAAAGAAGTGCACCACTTTCATTAATTTCTTATTACAATGTACATTGTAATTATCTTTTAATAATTTTTTTTTTTTATTAAATTAACGTAAGATTTCTGGAATCAATATCATCATATATTGGAATATTTTCTGAATTTTACATACCGACTTTCTTAATTATGACCAAAATGAAATATTGCCCATTTCAAGGAAAGATGATTTCTCTTGTACTTTTCTGGGAAACAATAGAAATTACTTTCTTTATCATTTGAAGACCTTATTTTCTGGCATTTGTGTTGAAAACCCACCTTTTGTCACAAAAATAAAAATTTCTCTAGTAATGCCAAAGCAAAAAGTTTGACTGTTTTATGTCTTGAAGCTAATAAAAATGGGTACGGTACATATTAATAAGAACATTGTAGATAATATTTTATATGGAATAAATGGTACATAAATGGTAATAAATGGTACATAAATGGTACATAAATTTGAACTTTAAGCTGGTCATTAAATATGAAAGTGTAGGAAATTTTTAGGGTAAAAATGTGGGTACAGTACAGAGCCTGGAAACAGGCAGATAATTTTTGTCCTAAGGAAGAATGAATATTTATGAAATTATTCATGGTGGTCATATGTTTATGTTGTTTTTACCACAAATACGCCCTTTATGTCGCAAGGTTTTACCAAGAGTGTTAGCCAGGTTTAAAGTGCTAACATAAAGGTAAAAAATTTATAAACATATGAATATCATGAATTATTTCTATTCTTATATCTTAAAATAAGCAAAGTATTCCCGAAAATAGTCTTTGATATCATCAATAACAATTGGTATAGATTTATATTATTTTTACCCTAGGTTTTGATGGAAGTCATATTATAATTCAAGGTAATACTTGAAATATTGCTAAAATTTCAGCAAACTATAATTTTTTAATATAAATGTAATGAAAACCTTCTAAATGTTAGTCTGAGAATATCCAAAACATGTCTCCTAGCAAACATCTGCACAAAGCAAAGAATTGTTTTTCTCAAAAGTGCACCATTCAAACAGAACAGCAGTAAAACTTGTCAAGGTGGTGTAGAATATTATTAAATAAAAATTAAATTATCTCTTAATATAAGTTACCAAAAAAAATGTCAACATTATAGCAACAACATAATATTGTCAAGTTGAATTTAAACAAGTTTCACATCTAACAGACATTAATTTCAATTATATTAAAACTGACAATCGCAGCTAATAATTGCATCAGGTGATGCCCTTATTTAAGGGTACTTTCTATGTGTCAGTAAGCCAGGTCTAACCTGTGCTTCCTCAAATTTTCAAATAAGCTAAAATAGCCAGAGCTTCATGCTTTAATCCCCATTTAATGGGTGGTATAGATGAAAAAATACAAATACAAATACTTTATTAGCACAAACTCATTTATAATAAATGGTTAGGGCCCAAGTATAATGTAACAGTATGACAAGTTTGTGAAGTATGGTTTTACATCAACTGAAATATATGTATATGACAATATTAAAAATTTATGCATACATCTCTATTTTTTAAACAACTTGATATGAATGAAAAGGACATTCTAAGAATTACTGATGAATTACTATTAAGAAGAAGTTTTATTTTGGAAACTGTACTCAGTTTTATATATCCTGGTACTATTTTGTTAATTTTGTTTACAAATATTTGTCTTTGCAGTTCATATCCTGGACAATGTATAAGGAAATGTTCTTCATTTTCAATTTTTCCAGATGTACAAACTGTACAAAATCTTTCTGATGTAGGAATATTTTTATGCCTTCCTCTTTCTATAATTAATAAATGGGCACTTATGTAAATTTAGAAATTTCAGCCCTCTCCAAAATATTAACTAAGCTATCAACATATGGAGGTCTTTGTCCCATATTGTAGAAAGTTCTAAAGAAGTTTAGTTTAGAAGTTTGACAAATATTGCTATTTTGATTTTGTAAATTTTGATCTTTTATTTTTTGAGATGTTGTATCACCACACTGTGGTGATAAAAGAATGGCGCGACGTTGCACGAGACGTTCTCTGCCGAAATCCTTTGTCATGACGTCATATCATTTGAATCCGGCAAAAACACATCAATGAAAGCAACGTAAAGACATCGTATCAATATTTCCGGCAACTGTAAGGTCCACATTTCTTTTTTAAAAGCGTTGTCTGATTGTACAGTGACACTGAAAGTGATTGAACAGTAATTCGACATTGGTGAAAGAACGGCAACAAATAACGTGATGTCATTCGCAAAATGTAGTCTTCCTGCAAGTATTGTATAAAACAGGTTGTAAATATTAATTCGACCCTTGTTATTGTTTTAAAATTTGTTTTTATTGAAATGTTAGATAAACTTATTACATAAATAGTGTGTTGGTACAAGACTATGTATGAAGTCTTGCCTGTTGCGTGAACTAACCGCATCACTACTCGTCGCTATGGCGACTCTTAATGATACTGGTTCACACAACAAGCTCGACCTGATACACAGTCTTGTACCACCACACTATATATGTAATGGGTATTTATAGATAATCCAAATGACGCCTATTACGGTAATGTAAGAATCGATTCCAACGTTACTGTATAGTGGAACATTTATTTTTCAATAAATAATGATTCATTGATTGATTGATTGATTGGTTTTAACGCCAACTTTAGCAATATTTCAGCTATATGGTGGCGTCACCAAATTTATAGGTGGTTATTTAAAAAAAATTCGTTGATTCCTACGTTATCGTTGGATGCTGTGCAAAAAAACTTGTTTTTGGATAATGAATAGAACACTGGTGATATTTCGTAAAATTATTTCTTTTTGAAATATGGTTACCTTTTCGTTTTTTATACTGTATGATTGTGTAATGTATTACCGGTGTACTTATCGGAAACCGGTGAACCTCGCATATTTATGCAATTCAGTTCACAATGATCTTTGTAATATAAAAAGACTATTATTTAAGCTAACTAATCAGGTAGCTTTTAAATTTGAATTGTAAAGTTAACCTGAGAAATTAATTAATAAAGTGAAGTAACTCAAACATGTGTAATGTATTACCGGTGTAAATACAATATCCTTAATTATCATGAAAAGTCGAGAGAGGATCCAAAATTTGGATGTTATATGTTTGTATGCAACACACTACCAGTCATACAATTTTATAGTAGCAACTTTGTCTCCTGATTAGAAACTATTCACAGCAAGTCAATCACAGCAATAAATTATAGTATGATTTTTCTCTTCTATACAAACAATTTCAAATGTTGTTTTTTTTTATCATTTTTTTTTTATCATTATTATTTTTTTTTGTCTAATGTATTTTCCTTTTACAAATTCTATGCTTCTGCAATATTATTTTTTACACTGCTTCATTTTGTTCATCTCAAAAATTTGAATTTTGCTTCATTTGTAATGTGTGTCAATTGATATTTTTACATAATTGCGCCTTATGCATTCCATAGTTTTTACCCCGCGAAAAAATCGTAATTCATGAGCATGCGCAAGTTAATCGGAACTATTTACAAAGAACAGTGACAGACGATCACAGCAATGGTTTCATCAAGGGGTTTGGATTGTTCTGTAATAACTTACAAGTAATTAAAGATGAGAGGTATACAGCATGAATTCCGAATCCGCCATTTTGACTTATGATAAACATTAAAAGTAAAAACTTACCTGTAAATTCTGCATATTCTCCCAAACACCGGTCTTGGAAACGTAGATACCTCCACTGAACTGAAGCGTGTTGACATATGATTTCTGACCTCACGTGCGGTGATGTAAACAACGAATGAAATAAATACACCGGAAATAGATTACACCGGTAATACATTTCGGCACCATACTAGGTAAGATCTAGAACAGTGTTTCGGCTTTATAACAAAAACGAATCATTGTGTATTTTTCAAAGTGTACTTTCACCTGGTAATGGATTTTCACTATACTGATTTTAATTTTTGTTTTCTATTTGCTGCTAATTTTATGGTAGCGATTTTTGCTTTAATGATTTTCTACATCGTTTTTGAGTAAGAAAATACAAAGTTTATTCATACCAGTGGTATCCAATAATGTTTTGAGAATATGAAATATGAAAAAAAAAATCACGTGTAATTCGTTTATATAAGTTCATTACTTAGTGTAAAAGTAAGAACATTACATGGTGGAGAACCCGTGCAAAATGCGCATTTGAAAAAAAACCTGAGCTTAAGTCGATGGAAGATATGAAATTTGGTATACGCTGAGTAAAGGACTCCGTTAATTCATCTACATTCGGAATTGCATATCGAAAATCTTGCGTATTAGAATTCAAATATCGAAAATCTATACAAAACCTATACATTGATAAACTCTCCTCCTTTGAACATGTTTTTAACCCTGAGTTTGGTCGATTTCTCTTTGAATTTGAAACTAAAACAATGGGACTTGATATGGGTATATCCTCTTTTTCATTTACCGGTGCAATTATTCCTTGACTTAACAGTTCATCAAGTTGATGACGCAATATGTCCCTCTTATGAGGTGGCAGTTTATATGGTCTTTGGTGTATAGAAACTGCAACATGTTTCAAATGTATCTGGTGTTCTACCAGATCAGTCAAGCCTAACTTTGGGTTTTCTTTAGTGACAAATAATTCTTTGTTTTTAACCAGCAGCTCATTTAATTGTGACTGTTGGGATGATAGCAAATCATTGGCTTCCATATCGAAATAAGACAAAAATTTGTCCTCAGATGACCTTCTTTTGTTATTATTTCTCTGGCCCATCTGGTCTTTATCTTCCTTTATTTCTGCATGTGTACAGTTTGACTTGATGTTAGGAACAATATTTATAGTATCATCTAACAAATTAAATTCTCCAAACTGTCTATTCTTGTTTAAAGTAATTGTTCCATTTGTGGGGTTCATGACCTTAATAGGTACCATATTACTAGGCGAAACTGTTGACAAGCATCTATCAACAAGTAACCCTTTCTTTGTAATCATAGAACTGCCTGAACATACACCTTGGAATCCCCCACAAACATATTGAGGAACCTTGCCCCAAACTATGGACTCTGAATTTGGTGGGAAATTTAGTCTTTTTGGGGACATAATTTTTGACTTATAGACAAGGAATTAAAGTTTATTATTACACCATTTGATCTAAGGTACTCAGTCCCTAATATTAATGGATGAGAAGTATCCTTAAGAACATAAACATCAAAACTTGTCTGATTACCTTCTATAATACCTGTAATTGTGGCAATGCCATCAATCTGTATCTCCTGATTGTTTGCTAAAATTATCTTGTTGTTTGTTACAGTTAACAATTCACTTTTATATTTCTTTGACAAAGAATTATACAAAAATATGACATTAAATTAATAGAACTACCTGTGTCCAAAAGTGCTGACACTTTACAATTAAATTGTATTTGTAAATATAAAAAATGACTACTACATTTACTTACAGAATCTTTAGAAAAAATGTTATTGTCAGACTCACTATTTACACAGTCTACACTATTAAATGGCAACTTCATACATCTAGTAGATGGAGGACTTCTTTTGGTGCATTTGTTTAGTTCCTTCTTCCCGAGTGATCGCGACCTGCATCCCTCGAGGTTCCGAAGTTTCCCGGCGGTTGTGATAAGCGACAGTTTTTGACACTATGTCCGTTTTTGTCACAAAGTTGACAACGCACACGACACGTTGACATTGACCTACAATTTTGTTTACTATGTCCCTTTTGTCCACAGTTGTAGCATATCATGTCAACAGTATTACGTGCTCTAGATTTGTTGCTTGACAATAGTTTTACGTCATCAAACTTCTTTGAAAGTTCTTCCAATTTATTTTCCAACGATGTTAATCTATTCGGCTGCGAAATAGCTGTTATAACAGCTGGTGGTGTCACAGAAGTTAGTGGATACATATTTGGCACTGTCAGTTCTGTCGATTGTTGTCGATATCCATATGCCTCACCAAGCTTAGCAGACGTACAGGCTTGCTGGACATTTTCAGGGTTGCCGGCACGAACAAAGAATGCTAACTGTGAAGGCAGTCCTTCAATAAATTTTAATAATATTTCCTGGACACTTTTATTAATTTTCTTGCCTTTATCAACCACTTTACTAAAATAATCTTCTTGTTGTTGTCCATTCAAAAGTCTCAAATTTTGAAAAATTTCAGTTTCTACCAACAACACTGGTTTGCTAAAATGGTATTCTTCCTTAAACTTTTGTAAAACAGTGGCCCATCTTAATTTAAATGCACTGTCAAAACTAGTATACCACACTTGTGCAGGACCACAAAGGTGTAGTTGAAATGCTGCTATTCTTCTTTGTTCGTTTAAATCAAGTTTGGTAAATATAACATATGCCTCAAAATCCGATAGAAATTGTTCAGCGTCATCTGCTGTATATCCACTGAATCTTTTAACATGTAATTTTGGATAATGTTCCATTTCTAAATCGGAATCAGAATTTGAATTTGAACTGTCTTCACTTTCAGAACTTGAATTATGATGACATATATAAGATTCATATGCACTAGTATTCCATGAATCTTTATTTGCTACACTGCTTAATAATGGATCCTTGTCAAATAATAATGGATCAGTTTCACTATATAAATATCCATCATCAAAAAGTTCTTCCATGTATATAAAAATATTAATGTTAATAAATTTGAGTTCTCCACCATGTATTGTTCTTACTTTTACACTAAGTAATGAACTTATATAAATCCAATGTAAAGTTCTAACATTTTATTATCCATATTAATTTGTGATGTTACAGTTATGATGGTCAAAACATGTCTCTCTTACAAGTTGTATTCACACACTCTTTCTAATCGCAGACTCCTCCCATCAAACATGTATTCTATTTCACAGATGCCAAAATGCTTACATGGCACCATTATATAAATATAAAGATGTCACTTAAAAATACATAGATCAGATAAAGTCATATATACCAATAATCTTATTATGTGAAAGTTGTAGTTGACCTAGGACTATTATACTATTATACAGTATAATAGTCCCAGATAACATCTGGAAGTAATTAGATACACATCCCAAACCTGAGAAAGTTACAACCCCAAAATATTCATGTTAATTGTATTTACTAATTACAACAAATAACAATAATCTGTTAAGTTTAGCTATCAAAATAAAATATTAAAACTAATATATCACACACGTAGGAATTTTAGGCTTTTTATGTACATTTTTTTACTCAACTTTGACCACGTGTATTTTGAAAACTACTTGATATTTGTTCTCGAATTTTTGTGTGTTATTTCGTTAGACATTCTTGTTCAAGAATTTAAGTAAAGTTTAGTTATTTACAACCTTTTATTTTTTCGTCCTTAGTAAGTTACAATGTACAAGCATATTGTAAATAAGAATCAGTGCTCATTCATTAAATATTGAAACTGGCAGATGTAAGAACATTATAAGACCAGAGAGAAAATGCACAAATTGTTCTAAGGGAGATATTGAAGATGAGAAACATTTTATTGTAGACTGACCCTTATATGAAAATATTAGAGTAAAATTTTTTAATAAAGTTATTGAATTGTGTCCAAATTTTAGATACATGGACACATCATCAAAATTTGTCTGGCTATTTACCAATGAAAATGAACAAGTTTTAAAAAAATTAGGTAGCTTTATTGGAGAATGTTTTTTGCTGCGAGGACACAACTGATCGTATAGATATCATTGCTTATTTGTAATGTGAATTATTATAGTTATTATACATGTTATATTAAATGTGAATTGATTTATGGTGGTATTTGATAGGCTCTGATCTGGCCGTGCAATCACTGAACATAAATATGTTTTCCTGTTTTTTGTTTGTTTTTTGTATCTACATGTATCTTTATATGTCTCCAATCATTCCAATCATTGTATTAAATTGTTTTCCCTTTGTGGGACCTTAATTGGCAATACAAATTCTTATTCTTATTCTTTATCTTATTCAGCTTAGTCAGTCATCACGTGACTTTGATGACGTAGTCTCCAACATTATAGGTGTCATTTAAATTAACAAAGAATGCACGGTGATTGAACTTTAAATTGCAATTAAAAACAAATCTGCTCAATATAGAAAAATGTTGCTGATATCCACATAATCTGGAAATGTTTATCGATAAGTTTGTATCAGTTTAATTTAACGAGAAAATACTTCCAAATCAATTTTTAAAAAGTGCATAAAAACCTCGATAAATCATGTACAATCCCTATTAATTTACGATAATTTATAAATTCAGTCGTTGTAATTGTAAAATTTGATCAATAAAATTAATATGAAAAAAAATTGTTGCTGATATACTGTAGAAGCTGAATAATTAACATACATGTGATAATGTCAGCAGGTCTTTGCAGGAGATTTGCCTTAAAAAACCAGGAAATTGGGGGTCTGATCAGGGAGATTTTTTATCGACGTATTTATCAACAACTTTTACTCTTCTATAGTTTAATTTATGTACATATTCATACTTATATGCATGAAAAACATCTTTTTAGTTCTACAAATACAATACACAATGTAGTATATAGCACAATGACCAACATTCTACTCCCTGTCATTCACATCTTCAGATACCATTTGTAGATTTTACATGTAAGAGGAGCAAGCATTCTTTGCTTTACTCAGAACTGACTTGGATGGGGTGTATTCAAAAGTTACAGTCAATATTGAAATTGCAGTTCATCAGTGACATAATAGTGCTGTGTGACAAATTTCCCCTAGAGTCTGTGTCTATCTTCCTCAAGATAGAAAAGCACCTTTCTGGATCAGCATTGCTGTGTGGCAAGCTCAAAATGTTCAGTGCCAGATGAGACAACAAGTTAAACATAAGAGTACACTGAAGTGTTAACTATTTTAATGCATTTAATTTCAGTCCAAAATGTGTCAAATCTAGCAGAATCTGTAAACATTATTTTACAGAGTTAAGAGAAATGATCAGCTATCAAAAACGGCACATTATGTTCTGCAATGAAATATGTAAATAACACTTCAGCTTTCCGAACGTTCTCATCTAGAGTAGTTGTCTTTTTCAAGAAAATGTCTGTCAATTTCTTGTTCTTATCGACGCAAACGGAATTATGCTTATGACTCGTTGATGTAACACGTCTTTGTACATCGTTTTTACCTCCGTATGTGATACCAAAATGCGAATTGCATACTGTGCAGTACACATACGATTCCCCTTTATCACTATTGGCGATGCAGTCAAATTCTATTTTCCACTTTTCTAATTGAAATTTGCAGGCGTATTTAATTTTCTTAGGGTTAGCTGGTCCATCGGGACACGACGAGAAGCCATTTCAAAAAGGCCGAACCCCTGTCAAAAACTTTACTATTAAACAAACAAAGTGATTAGTTTTTAAGATTTAATCGCTGAAAATCAATACAAAATCACCCAAGTATCGTAGATTAACAGTAGATTGACAGGTGTAATCAGTTGATGTGTCGCTAATTATAAACACAGGGAAAGTACCTAGGTAAAATCGATACCAGAAGTCGATAGATTTGACGTAATTTCAACTTTTTGACAAAGATTATGAATCCGGGACATTTTCTACCAATTCCGGGACTTGCATTTTGAAGGGTCGAATCCGGGAGACTCCCGCAGAATCCGGGAGCTATCACATGTATGAATTAATCTTTCCAAAAATCGAGGTCCTAACAGTTTAATTTGTGTTCATATTACTTCCAATTTGATTTGAAAATGACCAATTTTTAAAGATCGATCAAGAAAAATCCAACATGGCGGAGTTGACCGGAAGTAGTGTTCATGTTTAATAGTACGCGGATTTGATAGATTATACATGTAGATCATCTATTTTACTCATTTATTCATTATTCTTTAAAAATATTCCACCTGATTAAAACTATTTCATGTCAAGAAGTGTGCATTTTCCTCTTGAGCAATTTTGTGGACACTCCGATAATAATGTTTGTTTGTAATTTTTAGCACTTGGCTTGATTCTGTCCTGTCAAATGTGAATTGAAAATTTTCTGGATTACAGATATTTTTTTATTACAATTATATAAATTGTTTGGAAAGTAAAGGTCCACACAGAGGAGTACAATACATCATAATTAATTATGTACACAAAGCCATAAATATGTCAGAACCCCCCGTTGTGAGTATTTCCTGTATAGGTAAATAATATCAATTCACACACTTTTTAAATAATAATTCGACCAGTAAAATTGACAACAGATATACAAAAATGTAGCATTAAGCGATTTTGGCTATCCTGTTAAATAAAAACTACATTTTTGCACAAAAGCAAAACCTTTTATTAACAAAAAACCAAACAACAAAAAGGGGGAGACGACAAAATGAATAGGCAACATTATGCATCCCGATTTTGGCCATCCTTTCCAACTCCTAAACACCTATTTAGCTTTCCAATCGTCTGTAACTTCGAGCATAGGTATTTATTTGTCTAAATCTCACTTTTCGCTGTGCAATCTGAATACTTAATAATTTGAACTAATTTTTTTCTTAAATGGAAAAATTTTAATAGTAATTTTCACATTTTAATGTAAAAGTTACATTAAATAATTCAACTGAATAATATCTTAACTCTCATATTTGTTTTCAGATAAATGAATTCAATGATTAACTGAAAAAAAATGCATTTTAAATGTAATATCAGTACAATATATGATCAGAGCTGGGACTATAGTCCCAGATCAGAGACATATTATTTTATATGTTTCTGATATGAACGCGTACGGGTTATCGAAGGGTGCGTCTAAACACCGCTAAGACTGTCTTAGTGCACTAAGACTATACATACTGCCACTAAGGACATGAAGGAGATGTTTTACTAACACAAAATACACTGCAATGCATCAAAATGTAGAAATTAAACAGGATTTTAAATTTTCATAGTAATACAATGAACAGTTTTTGATTAAATAGTCATTTTGTCTGTAATCCTTGGCACGCGTCGTTAATCTAGACGATGATTTGATTTGATTGATTTGATTTGTGGTGTTTAACGCCACTTTCAACAATATTTCAGCTATATCATGGCGACCAGTTTTAGTGGTGGAGGAAGCCGGAGTACCCGGAGAGAATCACCGACCATGGGTAAGCAACTGGTAAGCTTTATCACTTGCGGCTGCGAGTCGAGTGCACCCTTTTTTGTAATTTACAAAGCCGGGCGCGAACCCACGCCGTATTGGTGATAGGCTTGTATGAGTTGCTAGATCCAGCGACCTAACTCATTGAGCCACCCGGGCCCCTTAATCTAGACGAACTCATGCGTGACACCCGAATATACATTAAATATACTGTGTATTTGAAAATCCATAAGTATATATGTCTTTTGTATTATTTATATGCCTGTTATAATTAAATGTGTAAATAAGAAAATTTTATGTTTTGTGAAATCTTCGTGTTTTTGTTTTGTTTTTCCGATCTTCTTCCATATAAGATAATAGGCTACTTTTATTTATTTTTTATTATTTATCTCGCACCAAGACTCTACAAACTGTCACTAAGGACATGAAGGGATGTTTTTTTATGCATAATGATTGCTTTAGACGAAAAATATATTATTAAAAACCTTAATTACAAATGTATTAATTTTGATTGCAAAAGGTTATGTTATAAGGGAGTTATACGACATTTAATCGTGGTGACAAAGCATTTGTGCACTCAACAGATGTGAAATTTGATATACCGCTACCACAAAAACTTGCACGTAAATCACACCAGAGAAAAAGACCACCCACAAACAGAACACAGCCAAGATATTGACACTTTTTATATTGTTCATTATTCATGTTATTGTCTTATATTTTATATTGTGATATATTGGTTTTGATATTTTATTTTGATAGCTAAACTTAACAGATTATTGTTATTTGTTGTAATTATTAAATACAATTAACATGACTATTTTGAGGTTGTAACTTTCTCAGGTTTGGGATGTGTATCTAATTACTTCCAGATGTTATCTGGGACTATTATACTGTATAATAGTATAATAGTCCCAGGTCAACTACAACTTTCACATAATAAGATTATTGATATATATGACTTTATCTAATCTATGTATTTTTAAGTGACATCTTTATATTTATATAATGGTGCCATGTAAAAATTTTGGCATCTGTGAAATAGAATACATGTTTGATGGGAGGAGTCTGAGATTAGAAAGAGTGTGTGAATGCAACTTGTAAGAGAGACATGTGTTGAGCATCATAACTGTAACATCATAAATTACTTTGGATAATAAAATGTTAGAACTTTACATATTATTGGATGTATAAAGTAAAAGCCTCTCGTTTAAATAAGATCATTACTTAGTGTAAAAGTAAGAACATTACATGGTGGAGAACTCAAAAGATCTTAATTCCCCAAGGAAATAAGACATTACATTTTAATACCATCTGGATTTTAAAGGGCAAGAATGCTGCTCAAGTGGATTTTTTGTCTTCTCGTTTTCAATGTCGTCTGTATGATGCCTGATGGACCTGTCTGTTTGAAGTTGTCAAAATCGTCGTGTTTTGATTGTTATGTATCCCGCCTTTTTAAAAGCAATTAAACCTGGATATATTTTAAAATATTGATAATGGATGGAAATTTAAATAACTGAAATGTAGGGATGGATTGATTTGCTACAGCGAGCACGTGGTCCGTTGAAAATGTTGTTGGAGAGGAAATGATTGCCTTTCCAATTTCAAACTTTGTTAAATTGTTATTTCAATATTTTCCGTTTTAAATTTACTATGGACACCAACAACATTTTTTTCACATTGCGATTGTACTTTGAATATTTCGTCCGTCAGTTATGTCCGTTATCAGCGACTTTTCTTGAATTTGAACTACTGATTATTGGATATGAAGTTTGTTTTTCATCTTGAAATTTTACACATGTGACACATTTGTGATATCGACGAAAAGATATAAGAAACCTAGCGATAATACCAGCACGGTAGAACGTGATGCCTGGTATTATATGTGTGGACGGTTCAGGATATCCACAGCTATCAACTTGTTCTTTCATCTGTGAAATTTCGAAATCAAATTAAGGCTTGACTGATGCTTTAGTATTTTGACACCAGGTGATGATTGCATCGCCGGTGGTTCGATTTATTTCAGAAATAAAACCTGTTCGTTTCTTGTGAAACATTTAGGAGTTTGAGGTCTCCGCTGAATTCATCGTATTGTGACGTAGATGTCCAGCCACTTGATGTATTAACCTTCCCGTCAAAGCTGAATATTTGTTGGGCCATGTACACATTCCGACTTCATATTTAATGAACACTATATACCTGTATTTGGAAATTTTGGATTGGATAGTAATATACATTTACAAAAACTTTCGGACCATTGAAAAAATTTGGAAAATTTTATTTTGTGGGGCGGGATGGCAATTAGAGCAAAGCCTCCACCTCTTTTGACTTAATTTTTCTATTGTATATAGTTTTTATTTGATTTTTTTTATTGTTTTAATTTTACTTCCCCTTATATTTCATGTGTTAGCGTGTTTATTAGTTGGAATATTATAGTCATTTATTTGTAATTATTATTAATTAATTATGGCCTAGCAGTCGAGGTTATTTCTTAGGTAAGGATGTAGCATGTGAAAATAACCCACAGGTTACAAGAGATTCTATTAAATCTCAACCTGTTAACAATGAGAAAAACGAAAGTAGGTCATAAATCGGGATGAATGAAGATGTTGAACTACGTCGTTCATGTAGGAATAGGAAACCTCCAGAGAGATATGGAAATCCTGTGGACTTAGATGTTATTCTAAGCTCTGATGATGGTATCATGGATGCAATGGGTTACCATAAAATTAAGCAAATTTTAGGTAAAAAATGTCTTGACAACAAAAAGCTTTATTTTGTTCCTTTGGTGGGTGAGCCTGCTGAGCATGCTATTTGGGTTCCCTTTTCAAGCTTAAATAGTAGAGCTAAAAGGTCTGTGCAGATAAAGCCCCCTCCAGTAATTGTTCAAATAGAGTAGTGAAAAAAGACATAAGGTTTATGATAAAATAAAGACATAACAGATATGTTAATACTTGATCAAGTAAAGGAAATTTGTATGTGTTGTGGAAGATAAGAGAAGTAAAATAAATAAAATTTTAATAAGTTAATCCAATTAACCCAAAATTTAATCATCAAATCAGTACTTGCACATTGCAAGGGTTAGAATATTCCCAATGTTTAAGGGTTATCATTAGATGTTTACTGAAATGATTAAATCACAGGGTAATGATAAGTAATAGGATTAATTAATGATAATTTTTAAGGATTAGTACTGTTTATAATTGTTGAGTGTCAAAATACTTTTGAGATTATTGATAAAGCTGACATTATTTTATGATAGTTTAAATAGCATCCTTATTAAAAAAAAATGATATGAAGTATGTAAATAAATAAAAATGTAGATACATTTGTAAATAAAGAAAAGAGTTTGAAAATGAAAATATATTTCATTGTCTATTTCATTTTATTTGTTGCTAATTACAATGTATTTTTTTTTTTGCTGACTCCATGTCAAAATTACTATTTGTTTCATTATTTTATATATATATGCTTTGTGATTTATATCTGAATGACTGAGATGATGAGATAGTGTATTTGAAAAGTGTAATTTGGAATGACAGTGTGTGAAAGTTAATTGGTTGAATAAATGTGCTAGTACGTTAATTAAATTTAATACTTAGAATGTTCAATTATTATGCATTGTTTTTTCGTAATTCATTGTGTGTATAAATATGAGTATATTTTGTCTGGATTTATCAATTGTTATATTATGAATAATCAACAATATATTTTTGGTTCATTTAAGTAATTCAAAATTATAATGGGTTTAATTTTTTTTCTGTGGGGGATGTGACATATTGGTTTTGATATTTTATTTTGATAGCTAAACTTAACAGATTATTGTTATTTGTTGTAATTATTAAATACAATTAACATGAATATTTTGGGGTTGTAACTTTCTCAAGTTTGGGATGTGTATCTAATTACTTCCAGATGTTATCTGGGACTATTATACTGTATAATAGTACAATAGTCCTAGGTCAACTACAACTTTCACATAATAAGATTATTGATATATATGACTTTATCTGATCTATGTATTTTTAAGTGACATCTTTATATTATATAATGGTGCCATGTAAACATTTTGGCATCTGTGAAATATAATACATGTTTGATGGGAGGAGTCTGAGATTAGAAAGAGTGTGTGAATGCAACTTGTAAGAGAGACATGTTTTGAGCATCATAACTGTAACATCATAAATTACTTTGGATAATAAAATTTTAGAACTTTACATATTATTGGATTTATAAAGTAAAAGCCTCTCGTTTAAATAAGATCATTACTTAGCGTAAAAGTAAGAACATTACAATATGTACAAATTAAATATATTTATCATTAATATATCAAGGATTTATATAGTAGGAAGGATATGAAACTTCGGGAGATTTAACATAGATTGCATGTAAGTATGTTGAGTGGCGAGATTACCCATAGTGCAATTCGTTGACGATGCGCGTGCCTTGATTAATCGGGTGGAAATTTTCATCGCTTCAACATTTTAAACCAGTAAATAAAACCATAATTACAGGTATAAAATGAAAATATTTGTTCTAAATACCAATCATTGATAAAGTATCGACTTTTTGTGGATGCATCACCCACATTTCATCAATAATTGACATTAATAGATTTTCCCTTTTGATCTTCATAATCCCGCGGTCAAGACTCGAATTTAAATTTCAAAATCCTCTCTTCTCTCATCATACCGAATATTGAAACGTATCCGTCATTTTTGTGATAATATAAATATTTTTCAATGAATAGAAGGAGTTTTATTGAAAACAGTGCTCCCGATTTGTATTTATTAAAGATTGTTTACATCATTTGTCAAAATGGCGGCGTTCTGGGCGGAAGTGGGGGGTGGCCTATTTAGAAATCAATAAACTCCCTTGTTTGCATGAAATCGACATATCAAAGTGTACAAATGTGTATTCGATATACCAAAAAATGTATAGAACAAAACTTGGCGTGATTGGTTTCTTTGTTTTATCATTTTTAATATGTTTTTAGAGGTATGAAACTCTACTGTACTATTTTTTAATTTTTACGTGTATGAGGGGCGATACAGAATTAAAAAAAAAAACTTTCCTATTGAACCTATATCGGTAAATCCAAGAATTGATTTGTGTAGTGTAGTATATAGACGATGTATAACACACACTTTGGTGTAATTGGCTGATTTTCCTACGAATTCTCAAGGCATTTAAAAATGAATGAATTAAGTTTTGCTCTGTACATAGCATAAAACCTAATCTCGGACTACATAAAACCTCGCCACGCGAGATAAAGCGAGAAAATACGAGATTCATATCCTTCCTACTATATAAATCCTTGAATATATGTATAGTTATTTGTTATAAAAATAATCCTTATTTGAAGAAATGTATAATTAGTCATATTTTAATCAGAAATTTAATTTATGACGCCAATGTGTCCAACTCAATACGTTTTTATTTAAGGACAAGGAAGAAAATTCTTGATTTGAACCAAAAAAAAACTTTCATTTATAATGCACAACGTACTTTATAAAACAAACAAAACAATTATCAGATTACCTCTACAGTTATATATGATTTATTGATTGATAGATTGATGTTTAACGTCAAGCGAGCAATTTTTCAGCTATATTCAGGACATGTTTACAATAAATCAATATGTAGGTTAAAAACGGGGGACGGATAGGCCAATGGGCAAAAAAATTAAACACCACGGGACTCGAAACACGGGAAGGGAAAAAAAATTAAAAAAAATATAACTTGTAACAAAGAACAAAGATAAAAAAAACGTGAAGTTATTTTTTTTATAATACCTAGATTATTTGAAGAAGAGCGGAAAACAAAACAAAAACACAAGGATTCACAAAACATAAAAATTTCTTATCTACACATTTAATTCTAACAGGTAAATAAATAATACAAAAGACATATATACTTATGGATTTTCAAATACACAGTATATTTAATGTATATTCAGGTGTCACGCATGAGTGCGTCTGGATTGACGACACGTGCCAAAGATAACAGACAAAATCATTATTTAATCAAAAACTGTTCATAGTACTACTATGACAATTTAAAATTAGGTTTATATTCTACATTTATATGCATTGCAGTGTACTTTATGTTAGTAAAACATCTCCTTCATGTCCTTAGTGGCAGTATGTAGAGTCTTAGTGCACGAAGACGGTCTTAGCGGTGTTTAGACGCACCGGTTATCGAAAGCTAGATCATAATTAATTGCAGAGTTAGTGTAAACATATTTTATTAATTAAGACATATCATAAATTACATACATAGTGTGACAAATACAACTGCCATTGAATTAATTAAAGGGATCCGAAAACAAGCTATTGAGCTTGTTTAAATTCGTCTCCCAATTGCAGAGTTATCGAACCTAATTATGACCGTAATAGTTGCATATGATAAATGAGATTGACTGATTTATGTTACAACAAATGTAAAGCTTACACAATAAAAGGCATTATATCAAATAGGATGTACTGTTCCAATTAATTCGAAATTAGATCTGAAATTTATACGAAATAGTCTACAATAACTAATAGATCTATAATCACATAAACACAAAACACGTCACTATAAGAGAGAACCACTGACATGTCGTAAGTCTGTGAGTGATATGGTAAAACATCCATCTGGCATCTGAACTAAAATGTCTAGACGCCCGATTTTTTCCTACTTTACGATCACAGAAGAAATAGAAATTTAAATTATGACCATAGCTTATGTTGGACTTTCCCCAGCCTCTGTACTCACGATGAGAACAGTTCATCAGCCCCAAAATAAGTTAAACTTTGTTCGGAACAGTATTTTTTTCATTTTTAAAGAACGATACAAAAATATTTTCAAAAATTTGATTCCGACTAGTAAATTCAAATGTTCAATTCGAGGGATTACCTAGCATGAAAAAAGATAAATTCAAGAAAATTTCCTGATCCTGGCGCGGCATCAGTTAGAACATCGTACTACATAGTTCAAATGGCACGGGATAAAGAAATAATGAGTAATTCAAATATAGCTAATTCATGAATTAAAATATAAATTATTCACGTTATGCAATTTAATTTATATAAATAGATTTGTGTTCATAACACAGGTATATTGTATATAACTATTAAATACATGCATATTATTCCTCTTTGTCATACAATGTACAATAAGGTATTATAAAATGTGAAATTGGAAATTCCTTTTTCTCCCTAAACATTTCCTGGTTGATCTTATGAATTACATTTAGTCAAAACGTCCTGGTTCAAAACTAGGTAAAATGTATGTTTTATGAATATTATTTTCCGTTGTGTTCATTGTCTATTCGAACCCAGGTAAGAACTGTATATATCTAGATTAGTATATTGATTCTCGTTAAGCTAAAAAAAAAAAAGAAGATTTTAGGAGTTAAGAATGTAAAATAACTATTATATACCGGTACTTAATACAAGTGAGCGAGTGTAGTTTTCATTAACGTCAAGTAAGCAATTTTCAACTTTAGTTCTACAAAAAGACAAAATGTCATGGCTGTAAGTGAATCATAGGAAAGCATGGTTCTCCTGGTTAATCACCCATCTCTAAATTTAGCTTCTTTTACTTATATGATTTTTGGTTTTCACTGCTTCAATATTGATAAACATGGAATTTGGAAAAGTATGACAAGCATATGATGTATGGAAAAGTAGATATTGAACCATTTCCGTATACATGTGGTAATTATGTGATGGAAATTAGAGGCATCTATAGCAATTTTCAAGCTCGTGGATTTCACGGGTACAATATGGATAAACGTGGAATTTTGAAAAATATGACTGAAACGAAAAGAAAAAAAAAAGAATATCCATGTATCTAAAAATAGATATCAACATCATTAATATGTGGTAATTGTGGAATGAAAATTAGGTGAATCTATGACATACCAAGCCAATAGAAAGTTAATTTAATACTTAGTAAAGTAGATGACAAGTTCAATGAACTATTACACAATATTTAAAAGACATATGACAGTTTGAAAATATTCCATCCTTGTTTAAAATAATGTAAAGCAATTCAAGCGTTGCTGTACTAATCGACAGAAGAAATTGGTAGTGGAGATTTCAAGGCTATAAATAGCTATTTCTAAAGCTGTTTAATTTTAACGCAGTCATTTCAGTAATTTGAATCTAGACACGGTTAGATGCACACGTATACATGCACACAACAAATAATAAATGTACCTTTAAAATAAATGAGTGACTTTACTTCCTGAACTAAAAAAAAAAGATGATGTCATACTTCTTCCAAATTTATACTGACGGCTTGCAATAAGTTGAAGCATATGTCAAACATTAGATGATTTCAAATAGATCGTATACTGCACAGGCACTCGAATTCCGGACCCCCTTTTTCCTCATTTGGTCCCTCCCGCGATTATTGTATGGATCTTAGTCTGGAAGTATATCTTTGAGCCATTTATCCATATTTTACACCATTTCCGCAATTCGTGTTACAACTCTCTCGTTCTACTATTTTTGTTTCTAGGTCCAGCTGTCGTAGGATTTTTCAGTAAAACGGCAGCTGGACCTAGAAACTAAAGTTAGCAGAACGAGAGAGTTGTAACACGAAATGTTGTAAAATATGGAAAAATGGCTCAAAGATATACTTCCAGACAAGATCCATACCATAATCGTGGGAGGGACCAAATGAGGAAAAAAAGGGGGGAGGAGGGTTCCGGAATTCGAGTGCATGTGGTATACTGTGGTCATATCGATATGTGGGTATTGAGGTGGGTATCTATCATTACTAAGAACGAAACCCGAATACTGGTAAAGGTTCCCAGAGTTCAAGCACACAGAGCTGCTCAGCTCGTCCTCTGGAAGCGGACAGGGGGATTCCCCTTGGATCGGGTGGGGGTGGCATGGATTGGGGATTGTAATGTTATAATACTAAAAGCCTGATCATGGTTCATAGTAGTTAATGTGTTTGGAGAGTGTCAAGCTCCCTGCAAGCTAAAGATATCTTTTGTAGATTAAAAAACACCCAAAGAGTAGGAGAATTGCAGCCGCTACAAATACGGTACTAAATTTGTCGTCCATACCAAACTGTCTATTTTTTCCAGTGGTAGTCAAAAGTCGTTGACCCGGTTGACATATCCCATAAATTTCTATGTAGTTTTATATGATACAATTAATCACCCTTTGTGAGGTTAATATCGGGAAATGTAGATCCATGGTCTGTGTTCTGATCTGACCTATCCGAGGCCAACAGTCGAGGTCAAGTCAGGTCACCGAGAGTAACATGTCAAGGGTTTTCATTTCCTGCCATTGACCTCACAAAGAGTAATTAATTGTTTTTATTATAACTGTTTTCTCTTAATGCTGCAAGTACACTGGAGAACCATCAAATAACAATGTTAAAGAACTGAATGGTGATATAATGTTTAGCGTGCTCGCCTCGCGTGCGGTAGACCGTGGGTTCGAGCCCTGGTCGGGTCAAACCAAAGACTATACATTTGGTATGTGTTTCTTCTCCGCTAAGCCCGCAACATTAAGGAGTAAGAGCAAAGACTGGTTGGCTCGGAATCAGAATAATGTGTCCGAGTGGAGCGATACGTCTACACGCGGACTGTTGTTTCAGTGAACTAGCACTATAAAAACCCAACTCAGCGTGTTGGTCTAGAAGCGGACCTAATCATCATCTCATTGAAAAGTAACTTGTTCTCGCGATGATATAACTAAATATTGCTGAATTGGTGCTAAACAACAATCACTCACCCACCCAATTTTAAAGTCTATTTTGATAGAACTTGGACTGAACCCATGACCATTGGCATTCAAGGCAAGCAAGCTCTGAATGCTTGTGCTATATATATGTATGATTTTTATTAAGTTGAGTGTTTTTATTGTTGTTTTAGTTATTGGTTGTTGATTGCGTGTGTGTGGTTTTTTTATTGTGTTGTTTGTATATTTGGTTTTTTGATTTGATTTTTTGTGTTTTAACGCCACTTTCAACAATATTTCAGCTATATCATGGCGACCAGTTTTAGTGGTGGAGGAAGCCGGAGTACCCGGAGAGAACCACCGACCATGGGACAAGCAACTGGCAAACTTTATCACTTGCGGCTGCGATTCGAGTGCACCCTTTTTTGTAATTTACAAAGCCGGGCACGAACCCACGCCGTATTGGTGATAGGCTTGTATGAGTTGTTAGATCCAACGACCTCACTCATTGAGCCACCCGTGCCCCTTGTATATTTGGACTTTGATGAATTAATATATTGATTGAAAAGTCAACTCTATATTAAATTCAACAAAGGTCAACAAATTTCAACATAAAAATTAACTTAACGTACTTTTTGTAATTCAAACGATGCAAGTGGCCATTTTGTTTTTGAATGGAATCAATATTGGTAGTTCATATCTCTAGCACATGATCAATAATGACTCCATCACATGTCATACTGTCAAAAATAATCACAGGTCACGCGATCCACAAGAGCCAACAGGAAACGTGTATTAAGTAATACATATTAATGAAGTATAATAAATTGCATTCTTTACTTGAAACTCTAGCATGTTTGTTTATCTTTTGAAGATGTCATCAAACCATAACCATCACATCTACCACAACAATTATCCAACACCACCATATATAGCCACCAAGCAGTTAAATGTAACACCCGTAACTTCATTGTGATTATCTCTTCATGATTCAGCTATAGTCGATTCTACGGAATTGTTAATATCCAATCTGAAATTTTCGAACGAAGCAACAACAGTCACCTGTATCACACTCACTGAGATGGTGTAGTCGAGGACGTTTCGTATCTCGGAACGAAGGAACAGGCGCGACATCCACCAATGTAGATTCATCGATATCAACTGATCCGGTATCCTTACATAAAGTAACGGTATCACACATAACACCAATCAATATTGTTCCTCAGACATCAGATAACCTAGTGTCCGACATTAACACAACAGTCACCAAAACGTCCACCATAACAATTGAATCAATATCAGATATTCCTGCGTCATTCAACAAAACCCGTCTATAATCCACTAATGTAGTTCAAGCGACAATAACTAGTCTCGAGTCACTGGATTGACGCAGGAAGAAACACTTTATTTGACAATGCAGTTCAATCCGCATAAGATATTATCGTATCCTTCGACAAATCCAGTATAACATCCACCAAAGTAGTTTCAGCGACAACAACTGGTCTCATATCGAATGACGAAGGAGCAAGCACAACATCTAACAACGCAGTTCAATCCACATCAGATATAATCGTATCCTGCGACAAATCCAGCATAGCATCCACCAAAGTAGTTCCAGCAACAACAACTGGTCTATCATCGACGAACGAAGGAACAAGCACAACATCTACCAACGTAGTTCAATCCACATCAGATATTCCCGCATCATCTGACTAATCCAGTATGACATCCACCAAAGAAGTTCAAGCGACAACAACTGGTGTCACATCGACGAACGAAGGAGCACAAACTACATTTTTCAACGTAGTTCAGTCCATATCAGATATTCCCGTATCCTCCGATATTCCCAGTATAGCTTCCACCGAAGTAGTTCAAGCGACAACAACTGGTCTCACATCGACGGACGAAGGAGCATCCACAACATCTACGAACGTAATGAAATCCACATCAGATATCCCCGTATCCTCCGATATTCCCAGTATAGCTTCCACCGAAGTAGTTCAAGCGACAACAACTGGTCTCACATCGACGGACGAAGGAGCATCCACAACATCTACCAACGTAATGAAACTCACATCAGATATTCCCGTATCCTCCGATATTCCCAGTATAACACCCACCAAAGTAGTTCAAACGACAACAACTGGTGTCACATCGACGAACGAAGGAGCACAAACTACATTTTCCAACGTAGTTAGTATAACACCCACCAAAGTAGTTCAAGCGACAACAACTGGTCTGACATCTTCTCATTCACTAACATCAGCTGATGTGATGTCCACTGACACAGTTACAACATTATCAACAACACACAACAGCATGCAGGTGACCTCTGACCAAGGAACAACATCTACTGGCTTACCCAGTGTTGTTACTTCATCATCTGTTACAACAGGTATAAACAATACAATAAATATATTCACTAAAATACCCCTGGGGATTAGAAATTGGGATATAGTGTATCAGATGTGGGTATCAGCTTGCACTTGTGTGTGGCGAATATAATATACAAACTCTCCCCCCTCCCCAACTGTCCCCTCTTTATTATTGTATCTGCAATTGTAATACAGATAAAAAACAAACAATAAAAAGCCTGTAAAGATTCGCATCCAATGGAAAAGACAACGCGCTCACAACAATGAAAGTCAACATAAACATGAACATTATTATAACGGCCCAGTGAATGTTCGTAGTTAACTGGCCACTATCTAAGAGCTAAAATCTGTTTGTTATCTTGGTTGCGGTCGATGTATCGTACACTATTTCAGAATGTACATCTTTCTTTTTGTATGAAGAATGATTTATGCAGGCTTTTTAATAGCGACTTTTTTTTTTTAGGGCTGAAGTGTTCAAAATCGCCAAATATAAAGCTATCAAATTAATTTAAGTCAACAGGGAAATAAAAATGAAATCGGTTGTTGATTGTGATCGGGAAAATCCAAATTGATGTGTAGTAAATATTATTGCAGGATTTTTGTTATTGGTAAAATCTCGAAATTTCAAACCCTGACATTTTGTAATCTACTAGTATTTATTCTGAATGTATTCCTTTGTTAACACTGGAAGTTTCATTGCTGGTATTTCTCGTGAAATACATTCGAGCCTCGATAATTCAAGGTCGACGGCACAGTAAGGCAATTATGTTTCGTTCTATCCGAACATTCGAGTTGTCCGGTAAATTAATCTAAGATACCAAAGGGGTAATCAGAAGCGGTAAATCCCAATATTGGCTGTCCCCATATTGGCTGTAGTCATTGTTATTATAGGAAAAGTCGGTAATATTAATTATGTCATTGATGTACAGAGTAGTGCAAAAAGTATTCGTCACCTTCGATTTTTTAATATATATTTCATATAAAATCACTTTTTTTCAAAAAAAAATATTTTAAAGCTATCTCTGTGCAGATTTTTATGAAATTTATTTCAAGAAACGCAGAATTCTTTGAATTTTATTTGTTTATCTAATAGTCATTTTTGTCTGCATGGTTTTTGTTTACTAATGATTTAAATACAAATGTCGATTTTTCCGATTTTTATTTTTGTTAAAATATATAGCAAATTTGACGTCAGAAAACAAAAATTGTCTTTAAATCATAAGAAAATAAAGGCAATCTAACGGAAAATCATGCTAAAATAAACAAATAATCTTTAAATATTTCTGCTTCTTCTGGTGCAAAAATGATCAAAATCTGGTTAGAAATGACTTCACAATAATTTTTTGAAAAATTTGGTTTTATATGAAATATTTAGCGTAAAATCGAGGGTGATCATGTCTGAAGTTGTGGATTTTATTATGACCATTTTAGTTGTCCAACCTGTCGACATCAGCTCTATTTATATGATATGCCCCATCGAAAGACATGAACATCTAGTGCATGTAGATTTAATGGCATGTTACATTTATCTTATATACAGCGATGAGTCGATAATAACCGTTAGAGAAAACCGAAGGGATAATCAAGAATGGACAATCCAGAGAAACTGGCAACATAGGGTACACAAGACGAAGACAAACAAAACAAAAACACAACACAATATGTATTAGACACCGCTATACGCAAACAAACACAAATAACCTTAAGCAAGACTTGAGCCCTCCTACAAACAACTAGAGGTAAAGACGAATTAACCTCGATGTTATGAGATAGAAAATATTTCGATTTATCAGTAGGCTAGAATTATCAAAGAGAAACTCGCTGAGTAATATACCATTAACATACCAAAAAATTTTTCTTATTACAGGAAGCATTATTGGTGGAGTTTTTGGAGGGATTATCATTTTGGGTTTGCTGTTTGTAATATTTTGTTTATGTAGAAGGTATAGTTTACACTTTTATTGTACTATCATGCTGCGTCGATACCTCTGCTGATGGACTATTAGTCCCCGAGGATATCATCTGCCCAGTAGTCAATGTTGATGGTCAGGGTTGTGGGGTTTAACGCCACTTTCAACAATATTTCAGTCAATGTTTGGGCACTGACATAGTTTATGATATATATTTATTATTAAGATTTACATCTAATAAATAATGTAATTATTATTATTATTAAAACTAAGTTCTCCTCCCTCAGAAATAGATTACCTCATTCTATTTTTGGATATTCCATTCGGGTCCTCTTGGTTTTCTTGCTCGAGAAACGCATTGTGTGCACCAAATTATTTACGATGTTATTGTCTAATTAAGGTGGTACTATACACTTCAAGTAAAATTTGATCTGCTCGTTTAATTCGGTTGTTTCGAATCATGTCAATTCCGACCACGTTCCGTCTTTTTCGTGTCTTGACGTCTGAACAAATAGGCAGGCGACTTCCGGTGTTTACGCTATTACTGTGACAACGTCAGCATATCATAGTCGTAGATGCGGTAGATTATAAGTAATTGTAATATGGAGACGCCAAGGAAACCGCTGAATAAATACTGGTGTTCGGTACCCCACTATCTGTCTTATATAAGAAATATATACATAAAGGCAGATCGTTTTCCTTTCATGATGCTGACAGCCGCAAATAAAGAAAGAAAACAAATTTAATTTTAAAGAATTATTTGTCTCTGCGTTGAAGTGTTTGATACAAATAAAATAATTTAATTGATATATGTCTTTTACAGAAAATGTTAAGATATTTTTAACTTGAGAATCGAACGTTAAAATGGCACATATCGATTGGAGTTTTTGTTGTGTACATTGACACCGGAAACTCAGGGCCTTTAGTTCCATCGAAATCACGTGATCTGGCAGACGAAAATAACAAAATTTTGACGGAATGGAAATGATTCGAAACAACCGAATTTTCTTATTTTTTTTGGCAGTGTGTTTGAATATATCCATTGTAATAAATATCAAAATTTTAACAAATTCCAACCAACAGACTCAGAGCTATAAATTCACTAGCCACATAGCAGCTTTTCTCTCTGTGGTTTTGATCACCGAGATGCTTGAAATCTGCATACAAACATCATATAATCAAAACGTTCAACTGATTTTAAAGAGTTATCTCCCTGTAGTGTTAGGTACCACCTTAAGTATTATATTAGATGTTTTTGATTGTTTTCTTTGATTTATCTAATATCTTAATGTATATAAACGAAAAAGAATACAGAATACAGAATTAACAATAAAAAAAAATGGCCTATCCAGAGATTCTGGCAACATTGGTTGTACAAGACGAAGAACAAAAACACAACACAATATGTGTTGGACACCAAGCAAATACAAATAACGTAAATAAGACATGAGATCTCCTACAAACAACTGGGGGTAAAGACGAACCGAACATAATTTTTATGCGGAAATCGTAAAGGACATCACAACACGGAAGTCACAACGTAAAGACACATAATAGGACAGCACAAAAGACTTAAAACATGATCAACACGAACCCCATCAAAAACCGGGAGTGAACACAGGCGCTCGCGAAGGCTAAGCAGTTCCTGCTTCTTTTAAGATACCTGCGTGTTACGTAAGGATTGCCTAACATTCTAGTGTCCACGCACTCAAACATTTATAAACTTACCTTGATAAACGTCAAAAAGAGTATATTTATTTATTTTTCATTTTAGGAAAAGACTATTAGCCAACGCAAGGAGAAAACAAGAGGTTCATTGCAATCATTCGTTTGAACCAGAAATAAGGATTGACGACAGTCTTCTTGACAGCGAAATGCAACCAATAGGCAGTATAAAATTACCGGAAGAGATGGATAAATCACGTTTCAGTCTTTTTTCGGAATTTGAGAGCAGTTGCAGCACACGGAGTAATCGCTCAATAAAATCATCACAATCATCAAAATCCATGTCGCCCATTACATCTAATCGTTCGAAGGTACAGAAAGACAAACGTGACACTGTATCACATATGAACACACCATCAGGGTTTATGGCATTTATGCGTCATACTTTCTTCAGGCGTAGATCAAGGAGTTTGACTAATATAGCATCTGTTGAAGAGGACAATCACACCATTAACCGTAAATCAAAAAGTTTGACGGATTTGGATAAAGATGGCATCACAAAAGTATCTGACAATGTTGAATACAGACATACTGCTGGTTTTCCCATTTCTAATGACAAAATTATGGGAAATAACTATATAATGCAAACACACGATTCGGCCGATGATAATAGAAATTTACACGATTCTGGTTTCCGCTGTGACAGTATTATGGAAAATGCCCAGCTAAGTTAACCTTTATGTTCAAATCCACCATTCGACTTAAGGTTATCGAATATTACATATTTAAAGGGGCATTCTCTGCCAAATCGTCGATTTTTGTTACCCATAAAAACTATTAGATATGATTGATGTCTTAATAAAACGTGTTTCTGTAACTTATAAATGTTATGAAATGTACGCGCATCGGGGAAAAAACCTGCCACTTCTCGTGTTTTGAGATCTATCAAGAAATGGACGGCATCTTATTAATTATCGACATTGTTTACAGAGTTTGTCGAATCGTCATTAAATCAGTACAACAATGCACTTACGGTATTTCTTATTTTTTGTGAATCTGCTTTTAGTCGGTGTTAATTACGGACAAAGAACCATGCAAGTTGGTAGTTAATAAGCGACAAAATACAAATTATTCCTTTTTACCTGTCACTAGTAAGGTCAATTGCATACGGAAAAAGCGAGGTCAAATTATTTCCTTGCAACCAATCGATGGTAATTTTCGTTCTCAAAAGGTGGAAAGTAGTTCGATAAGCTGTTTAATGTGAACTATTTACCTTTCTCCCATTATGACGTCGTTTTAACCCCGCTGAACCAGAAGAAGTCAACTCCGAATTTTATGATATAAGGAGAACTTGGCATTTATCCTATGTCCGTCTATATAGAACTACGCATGATAAATTTTTGGTCAAAAATGGTAAATGGAAATGATAGTAAAATTGCAAACATTTTGTATAAATACATGTTTTTGAAAAAATCACATGGTCAATATAAGTCTGAATGGTTGAAATGTATTAAGAATATATTAGATAGATGTGGATATAGTAATGTATGGATATCTCAAGGAAATGTAAACTTAAAATGGTTAAGTATTAGTTTAAGCAAAAAATATTTGAAAAAGGGTTGTCTTACAGATTATTTAAAGAAAGGTTCGAATATGAGCATTATTTAGATATTTTACCAGATAAAGATAGAATTACATATTGTAGATTTAGAACCGGAAACCATAGGTTACCAATAGAAACGGGCAGATGGCATAGAATTGAACGACAAAATAGACACTGTAATTTATGTCAATGCCAAGAACTTGGTGACGAATTTCATTATATACTTCAGTGTCAATCTCTAGTAGATATCAGAAAAAAAATTTAAATCCTTATTTTATACACAGAATTAATATATTAAAGTTCGGAACATTGTTTCAATCTAAACAAAAAAGTAAACTAACAAATCTTTGCAAATTTATAAGGGTTATAAATTCTCAAGTGGTTCTTCCAGGTTAATCCTCTGTTGTTGCTGTACTGTATTTGTTAATCATTTTACTTATTTCATCTTGTCATGTGTGTTATTATTATTTATGTTATCATATTGAACAAATTCTTTGTACCACTGTACTTACTATGGTGTTTAAGAAATAAAGAATCTTGACGGAACCAGCGGTGGAAAAATATGTAATCCTCTAGAGGATTAAAATGTCTCGTGCCTTTCCCCGCATTTGACTCGTTTGACGGCTTTTGAAATAAGGTTCGTGTTAAATAATGGGAGAAACAAATTCTCCTTCAGTTGCCCAGGTGGGTTACGATATTTCTCCACTCTCGAGACACTGTGTACAATCGAGTACGGCAACGGTTGTTTGGTTTCACTTCCGGTTAGCTAGGATGGACGTGAGGATACGAGGGGTCGGCACATTTTTTGAAAATTTTGTTATTTAGAAATGAATTGATAACCCAAGCATTACACTTTTCTTTTTCTCACTATAGTTTTGACTCAAACCACATTCAATGTTAAGCCCATTATTACAAATGGTATGAAAAATCACGCGCCAGTAAGCAGGAAGAACACACAGAGCTGAACTACAACGTTTATTCAACAATGGCGAATACAACAATGATCATCAAGGTCAAAGGTGACAATACGATATTGGCATAAGGGGAATAACTACTACAGTACATACTGTATACTGGCGCAACCCCCTTTTTTTCTTTTACATCTCTTTTTTTTTTTTGCACAAAGATCAAGTGTACATCTGATACATTGGAAGAAAAAGTTTTTTGAATAAAACTGACTACATTACTCCGTAGCCTTTTGTATGAAAGGAAAATAACAAACTACTGTACTTAAATAAGGATAACAAGTACATTGACTACAATAACAAAACTATGTACTGACCCTACGACGAGTGAGCACTACTAAGACATTTCATAGTCTTTAAAGCGTATGGGCGCCATAAGCTCGCTGCGCTTGCGGAGTGCACGTTGGAAGTTTTGTTCACCGTCCATATTAGTTTCTGTGGTATAAATTTGGGGTGGGGGACCTTCTGCGTTTTCTAAGTCGTTAAGGTTTTCACATATAAGAATATGAGGAACTTCCGGGCGATCGGGTGTAGGATCAATGATTTGCTTAGGGTCATTTTCCATTGTATACTGATCATCGATATCTGACCCATTATCGTCGTTCGATGTGTTCGCTTTAATTTGATGGGGAGCGGCGGCGACAGGGATTTTGTAACACTCGGCGAGTTTAACCTTGTAATATGATGTTCGCAGTTGGCTGCCCGAAAACTTTTTGATCAAACACCACTCGCCGTCAACTGAAACTACGAGATACCGACTCCTGGATTGAGTTTTAGATTTGTCGGTATATAGGTACACTAAATCATCTACAGAGATGTCTTGTACGGTACGAGGAGGATTTTTGCATTTGGAAGTTTCGCTGAAGCCGTGGTTAATATTACGGGACTCTTGTTGTGCACGAATGACGTTCATGTCAGAAATGGGAAGTTGCTCTTGAGTGAATTGGTTTCTCTGAGTCCATAATTCGCAGGATTATAATGCCTTCTGACGTAATCTAGAATTGAGTCTTGCAGTAGTGACTGCTAACGCAAGTTCAGAGATTGGCGATTCGCCATGTACCTCGCGAAGTAGCTCGTTCTCAAACTCTGCGATAGCTTTTTCCGCGACGGGATTTTTGTTCGGGTTTTTTACACGGCCTACTTCAACTGATATGTTAAACTGTTTTAGAAATGGATCATCTTGTAAAGACCGAAACCCGGGGGCTGGGTCCACCCGAACTACAACGCTTGGGCCATGTAATGGTTTCAAATGCACCAATACGCGTATGAGTCCATCCCTTAGTGTTTCACGTTTCTCGTCCTGTATAAAGCATGCGCTAGAGTACGATGTCATGGTTTCTCGGACAACGAGTATTAGTCGCCGGTTACGCTTAAGAACGTCGGCGACGTAGGATATGCCAACGAGGTCTGGGGGATCATCTGACGACTGTTGAATAAGGCTTTTCGGAAATCTTTTCAAAGATGCGCAAATGTGGCACGAGTCATTCGCCTGTTCTACGGCTTTTGACAAATACCTCTTTAAAACGAGATTTAACTGATGTTTTGAAGGGTGATCTAACTTTATGTGCAAAGCAGTAACAAGCCCGTCAAGGACACTACGAGGAACGATGATTAACTCGCTTGGTGGCACGAAGGGGTCGCAACGGCGAACAACTAGCAATCCGTCTTTGGCTATTGAAGCCACACTTAGATAGCGCTTTACATTTTTAATATTGGTTAATTTTTTGGAAGGTCTAGTACCTTGCTTTATTTGGGCGCATTCTGACTGGGTACTACTCCATCCTGATCTAGTAGTAAATGGTAGACGCGTGTCGTCGTTGAGAACATCGTAAATGCTAACAGATCTAACGACGGAGTCTTCGGTACGAGATATAAAACAGCAAATTTGACAGTTTGGTTCTATACATAACGGCGCATTTCTACTTGCGAAGTCTGATAGGATGTTTGCCCGTCCTGAAAGATGACTTACTGTGACCTGATATCTACTGACTACGGAAAGAAAAGTAGTAACTCGTGGACTCGATGAAAATTCGCCGCGGCATAATTTCTCAAAACCTTGTACGCACGGCTTGCTGTCTGCTAAAACGTTTGCTTGCAGCTGCGACTGTATAATAAAGGGGATGAAATGTTTGACACTCGCGGTAATTGAAAGTGCTTCTATTTCGCACGGTAGCCACGATACTTGGTGTTTCCGAAGCTTAGCACTGAAAAAGCCCGCAAGCATTAATTTTCCTTCACGATGTACGTACAATGTTGCACATATGCCGTGCTTTGTAACGGATCCGTCTGTGACAATCCACAATTGGTCACTACGGTTAGGTAAAGTAACGGATTTGCGAGATTCAAGAGCTTTTTGGGCGGCTTTGAAATGGTCTAGCTGCGTGTTTGACCATACTATTTTGTCAGTAGATTTTAGCCCGCTTATTTTCTCCTCTAGAGGTGCTATTAAATGGGAACATTGTGGTAGTACGCGGATTAGCATTTTGTAGGCACCAATGAAGGATCGAAGACCACGTACTATTTCGGGTGGGGGACAGGACGCTAGTGCTGCTACTCTGTGTGGACTAGCTGAGATTGAACCCTGTGATCAAACCCAACCTAAAATTATAATAGACTTTGGACAAATTACGGTTTTGGTTGGCGAAAGTCGAATGTCAAACTTCTTTAATGCTTCAAGAACACGTCCCCAATTTTTCAATAACTCTTCAAGGGTGTCGTCCCCACAAAATAGACCGTCTGCTAATTTTGCGACAGATCCTTCTTGAAGAAAATCACCAAGTATGCGACACATCAACTCTTGAATTTCAAGAGCTGTCTCCGAACCTGACATGCTCATAGCACATCGTGTGTATACACGAACTCCCTTAAAAGGCGTAGCAACACCACTATACTTCATCGACCCCTTTGCAAGGGGGATTTGATAAAAAGCACTGGTAAGATAAGATTTTATAATGTATTTCTACTGTGCTACTGTACGAAGAATTGAATCAACATCCGGCATAAGGGAGGGTTGGGGCTTACTATACCTACCAACATCAGCGAATGCTGTTACAAGTCGATAACCACCTGACGGTTTTTTGACTAAAAAGGACGGGTTAATATATTCTACTGACAAGCCTAAGTCCTCTGGACTTCGAAAAACCCCTTTGTACTCTAGCTCATCAAATTTGTTTTGGAGCTCAACCAATTTGTCTTTTGAATATTGTGGCATTCTACCTTTGCGTTGTGAGGGCTGGACAGGGTCCATATTCACAGATGCCTCAAAGGGGCCTATTGCTCCGTTATAACCTGTAATATCTGGACTAAATACATCACTGAACTTATACAAAAGGTCCTTAAATTGAATTTGAATATCTGGGTCAAGAATTCCATCAGGGTCTACAACTACTTGGGCAGAAAAATGAGACGCGTGAGTTTTGGTTTCAGGGACAATTTTATTTATTTCATAACTATCGTCGGCGATAAGAGGGCTTTTCTCAGAGCAACACGTAAGGCGCGCTCGGCAAAGGTGTTTATTTCGTAGTATGAACTGTGGTTCTTGCGTGTGGTTTAGAATTCGGATTTTCCCGACAACACATTCCGTAATTTGCGGATTTGGCCAATTTTCTGTCTGAGAAGCGTCATGGGGTTCAATCGCGAGAACGGAATCCGGTTCAATGTCCGCCGGTACATCATATTCGCCATAACAACATGGCCAAACAACTGAACTTGCATTAGGTGCTCGTATAAGAAAAGCTTGAGCTCTTCGAACACGTGTTTTACTAAAACCCTGTTTCGGTCTCGACTCCCCATAGCAGATTGTAACTTGTTCGCGGATTACGATTTTGTATTTGCTAGGGTGTATTGCTATGTCATTAGCAGACATAAATGGAATACCGGCAAGAATGTCAACATCTAAGTCATTTACAACCAAATCTTCTAACTCTAAATCAATACCGTCTCTCGAGAGCGTGAAATGACATTCTCCTGCTATGTGTAAGGGTGTAACGCCATCTGCTTGGAGAGCGACATGGTTACTTTTCTTAACTGTGACACCGACTAACTCTGCAGATGACGCTCTAATCATGCTGACTTCGGCGCCCGTATCAAGAGTAAGTTGGAGGGGAAAGTGCTTGTAAAATGCTTTAAAGTAGGGGGATTGTTTCGTGCTCACCCGTCGCAAAGCAGAGACTACACGAAGTTTACTAGAGGCTACATTATCAACAGTTATATGATCAAGATTATCAGAGTCACTCTCTGTGTCGCTTTCTGTCACATTCACACACTGAGGCTGTCTGACCTTTGTCATATATTGTCTGTCATCTTCAGGTAAGTATTTACATGTACTCAAGAAATGTTGGTACGGGCGACCTGCTTGTTTGCACAAGATGCAATGTTTGTTTGTACGTGTGGATTCACTGCCTGCAAACCTCTTGGATCTGTCAAATGGCTTGTCCTTGAGAGATGCCCGTAGGACCTTAGCATCTGCGGCTGAATGAATTTCGTCCAACAAACTGTCCAAAGCCTGTGAAATTTCGGGTTTTAATGGTGCTAAGGTTTGTGATCACAACTCGGTTCCATACCGTTGTTTCACTAAATTTGGTAATTCACGGTGAATAAGTCTAAGCCATGTAAGCCTCTGAGGCTTCACCATGGTGCTGAATATTACCATTAGCGCGCAATAAATTGTCCTCAATAAAACTAGCTAAACGTTGGTACAAATCTTCTGGTCTTTCATTCGCTTCTAAATGAATATTGTTAAAATCTAGAAAATGTCCTCCTGTTGATTGAAATCCATAATGTAAACGGATGGATTGCCAAATCGAGCTAATGGATGTGGAATTTTTCACAATTGTATTTCTGGAAATAATCGGACAATAATTGGCGATTTAGCCTAGCATTAATTCAAGATGGGTACATTTTTGGGCGGCGGTGCGTCTGTTGGCCTCCGCTACGTCCTCTCCGTCATCTACAAAGCCTCGCAAGGGCTGTGCGTTGGTTTTCTTTTGCCATGTAAAACCATCAAAATTTGGGTCTAAAGATAGTGTATATTGTAAATTTTGTCTCCATGCTTCGAATGAAGCGATATTTTCTTGCTTTGTTAGTGATCATTGTTTTGGTGCACGGATAGCTGTCATTTTCACAGTTGCGTCGTTCAAAGTCAGCTGGCGAACAAGCTGTGCCTATGTGTCAAATCAAGACAAGTCTTCTGCTTACTAGTTTTTGTTAGTTGAATGGTCGAGAACTTCACTCACCAGATCGTAGGTATTTTTGACTGCTGCCACCACGCCAGTAAGCAGGAAGAACACACAGAGCTGAACTACAACGTTTATTCAACAATGGCGAATACAACAATGATCATCAAGGTCAAAGGTGACAATACGATATTGGCATAAGGGGGATAACTACTACAGTACATACTGTATATTGGCGACGGGAGATGGTGGTGTTGGTTATCATTTTCACAGATTTTTGCGTGGTTTTCCTCGATTTTGTGCTCCTATTTTATATATTTCATTTTTTTTATTGATTCTGCATTTAGATTAATATGTTCCCTACCTTTGTCACTATCCTACCATTGACGATTCATGCAAGTTATCGCTTGTCATCTTAGTTTTTGTCTGTGGGTTTAAAAGTCAGTGTACGTGTTTGGTTTAAGGTATGTGGATGTACGGTTTGGTATTATAAACAATACAGAAAATGTACTGCTTGGCTTTACTCTTAGTTGGTTTATAGGTCCGTGTTGCGTGTGTCTAATATGAAAAATTCTTCACTTCGTAAATTTATACTGCGGAAGATTGCCTATTGGAATATTTCATATCCAAAAATTCAGTAGAAACGTCAGGAACTCGCCAACACCGTTTCCAAACATTCGGAATTATTATAAATACTTTGATATCAAATCATTATTATCATGTCAGAAAACTTTCAATGGCATGGCTTGCAAAGGGTAGAGAATACCCCCCCCCCCCAACTCGATATGGCACGAAAGCGACCAAACTAAAAAGAGGCTTCGTATTTTTTGTTACTTTTGCTTCTGAATTTTAAATAAAGATATAAATTGATAACGTTTATCATTGGTATGGCCCCTCAAATGTCTTACTAGGCCAGATATATTTTGGAATGTTCGTCTACATTCATTGCATATGTAACTGCTTGGGCTTATTTGGTGTTGTTGATGTTTCTAATTCGGTAAAAGATTCGTTCTGGCTTTCATTAGTCTCCATCTGAAATACAAGTACAAACGCAAAACGAAAATAATAGTCTTATTATGTTTTCTGTTTTTAAAAACGGCGGTGATAAAAAGCCTTTTGGACAACAGAATAAGAACATCAATAATTGTAAAATGTGAAATTTATTTAAATATTGTGGATTAATTTTACTTGGACACTGGACCCATAACCTTTCTCTGCGTATATGAAACGGTTAGTAATGTTTTATCTCTTTTCTGAACAATATCATTGTAATGTTTTATGTAATTTCTATAACGCTAAAACCGAATGGGACTCTTTGCAATGTGTGTCAAATACGTATTTACTATATGAAAAAGTAATATAATGTAAACACATACAGAAGTAACGGAAAGCGACGGTTTCTTGTATGTAGAGCTGAAAAATGAAGTTCATCGATTGCCTTTGGAAGCATGAATAAATATCAAAACTAGAAATACACGAAAGTTTCAATTATCTAAAGTACTTGGAACACCAGTAAAGGAGTTTTTAAGTGCAAAAAAAAACAAAAAAAAAAACAAAAAACAACATATTTCACATATAACTATGTTTGGAGGGGTATTAGGGATAAGAGCAAATTGAGAGACATGTCATTTTTTTTTATCGAGATCAGATTACAGCATCCTTTAAAATAAAATAACAATGACTGAAAAAAGGAAAGAAAAGTCGCAACTACATGGACATTTGGTGAAATGTTACATAATTTATATACAATAAAGTACATTGCCAGAAAATATCAAATTTATTTTTACGAACTTTAGGAACATTTTCTATTCATGAAAAGATAAACGTCAGCCTTTATACGTCTACTGTACATATAAATCTCCTGGTAACCATAACCAATGTGAGCAATACCAAAATCAGAATAGAGGTAACCAGTTTTAGGGTGCTTCCTCGAGTCCACGTTGTAGAAATGATCATTCAAACGTCATGATTTCAAACTTTTTTGCGTAAATTTTACAACTTTTCCACGGATAAAATTTAATTGCAGGATAAAAACAATACATGTACATTGTCGGAAATATCAAATTCATTTGTACTCGCTGCGAAACAGCCAAAATAACTCGGCCGATTTCATGAAAATCGGCTAAGGAATTACTTCATGAGAATGTTATGAAAATAAATGGTTTTATATGAAATATATACATTTGTATAGGGAAGATGGCGGAAACGGAATAACTTTTGTCCACATGCTGTACATGATTGTATAATTCTACAAAGATAATCGATGTCCCTGATTAAGATTACATCGAATTGCTGTGGTATACTGCAGTTGAAATCGAATTTTCGAATTTTTCTATACATACCAAACCGTTGCGAACAAATATTTTTGCATTAACCAAACACGTACACCTATTTTTAAACTCACTGACAAAAACTGAGATGACGAGCGATAATTTGCCGGAATCGTCAATGGTAGGATAGAGACAAAGGTAGGGAACATATTAATCTAAATGTAGAATCAATAAAAAGATGAAATATATCAAATAGGAGCACACAATCGAGGAAAACCACGCAAAAATCTGTGAAAATGATCACCAACACCACCATCTCCCGTGATTTTTTCATACCATTTGTAATAATGGGCTTAACATTGAATGTGTTTTGAGTCAAAACTATATTGAGAAAAAGATAAGTGTAATGCTTGGGTTATCAATTCATTTCTAAATAACAAAATTTTCAAAATATGTGACGACCCCTCGTATCCTGACGTCCATCCTAGCTAACCGGAAGTGAAACCAAACAACCGTTGCCGTACTCGATTGTACACAGTGCGAGAGTTAAATTAAAAATTTTAACCACTCGTCTGACGGCTTGTGGTTAAAATTTTTAATTTAACTCTCTTGAGTGGAGAAATATCATAACCCACTGGCAACTGAAGGAGAATATATATTTATTTCATCATTTTAAAGCTATTTACCAATTTCCAAAACATATAATTTTTTTGGTGAAAATCGTAGCTAATGCCCCTTTAAACAATATGTTGGAAAAGTGTATAGCATCTAATTAATTTACTATAAATAGAATGAAAAACAAAATATACCATACTGCCAGAGAGATCTAATATTAGCCGATAAACTGTGAAAACAGTGGGAATAGCGATATCCCTAATATATTCAATACTGTCCACATTCGTGACTATGGTACAGTGACTTCAGTAATAAGCGGAGGAGATAAGCTACTTTATCGGCCAAAACCTCCACTCTTGGTGAAATTATGCGGTCATGCACATGTTTTCCATATTTGAGTAAAACGTCAACCCGCTCATATTTATAACTGGGTGGTTTTGTTTTGTTTTGTTAGGTTTTGCGCGTCCGTGATATAGGCAATTCTTGTCTGTTATTATTTTAATGTCTTTTGTTGACTGTTTTTATTTGAATCACTGTGCCTCAATTTAATACATTTTGACAGTAAGATATTGTAAAATCTTTAAAGGGATACTAAAGCTCGTTTTAACATATATTTTTTCAACTCGTGACGAAGGTTGTTTCTTTTCAATTTAATTGTAAAAACAATCCAAAAATATTTAGCACGCCCATAAAATCCATAATATCGTTAAAATATCACTTAAAAGGGTCGAAATTAATTTTTGTCTAGGAAGCAAAATATTCAATCATTGGAAAAATCCAGAGAAAACCGAATGACATGACAGAAATATCAACGAATTATGTCACTTTTACAAAGATTAATTGATAAAAACCGGGATAATTTATCATAAATATCATTTATTGAACCAATTCCAAATTTTCATGAGATAATTTTTTTTTATCAAAATGAGCTTTAGTATCCCTTTAATAAAAGTATATTAACAAATCACGCCAAAAGTAAATTAAAAGAGTGAAAACAAATATTACAATTATGTAAAAATTGTGAAGAAGTTTTTTTTTCTTCATTTTTGGCAACGTCATAGAGTTTATAAATGTAACCAAAAGGGCAGATTATGATCCAGTGGCATATAATAAGGTACTATCGACGAATACTGTATCATATATCGTTTAGATACCTACATGTGTGTGTATTTAAAATCTAGCAAAAAACCATATACAATCAGAAACAACACAAATTAGGTGATACTATAATATGTCCATTACGTGTAGTATATATATACTACTGTTAATTTAAATTGATATTAAAGATAGATTTGGAACATAAATTCCTGATATCAATCAACATTGCATATCAAGTCAAATGTATGTTTTTGTTTATTATAATGAATTGAATGAATGTTGGTGTTTAACGCCACTTTCAGCAATAATTAAGCTATATCATGGCGACCAGTTTTAGTGGTGGAGGAAGCCAGAGTACCCGGAGAGAACCACCGACTCTGGACAAGCAACTGGTACACTTTATCACTTGCGGTTGCGAGTCGAGTGCACTTTTTTTTTGGTAATTTTCAAAGCTGGGCGCGAACCCACGCCGTATTGGTGATAGGCTTGTATGAGTTGTTAGATCCAACGACCTAACTCGGGCCCCCCATCTTAATATAAAAGACACACATTAGAAGACAATGATACACTGAGTTCAATATTATGGGGAAAAATAATTTTATTGCTTTTTATTACCTATCTTTGTTGGTCAGCTGTAAGCAAATAAATGAACATATTGATGAATTGCATTTATTTCTGAAAAGCACATATAATGAACATATTTTGGAGAAAATTGTATCTGCATCTGAGATGGGGCCGATTTTTGGCCATTATAGCCCCCAGTCCTTTAGACCGTGCGAAACTCAACTTATAGAGTTCATCGACGACGTGACTCAAAATTTGGATGATAGTAAACAAATTGATGCTCTCATCATGGACTTCTCGAATGCTTTCGATAAAGTCAGCAATAACCTCTTATAAATGCACAAACTTAAACATTATGGCATAAGAGACAAGCTAAGTAACTGGATAGAAAGTTTCCTGGACTAAACTCCAATATATGTTTGTTTGTTTGATGGTGTTTAATGCGACTTTCAACAATATTTCAGTTATATCGTGGCGGTCAGTTTTATTGGTGGAGGAAACCGAAGTACCCGGAGAAAACCACCGATATGTCGCAAGTCACTGACAAACTTTATCATAATGTTGTACACCTCGCCCTGATCGAGATTCGAACTCACAACATCAATGATGATAGGCACTGCTTACATAGGTAGTTGTAAATCCAACTACCATACGACCACGGCCACTTTAATACACAAACTTGAACATCATGTCATATGAGGCAAGGTAAATAACTGAATAGAAAGTTCCCTGGGGCTAGGCACCACTTTAAGGCTATTGGCAGATGATACAATTACATGATTTTTGATTGATTTTTGGTGTTTTAACGCCACTTTCAACAATATTTCAGCTATATCATGGCGACCAGTTCTAGTGGTGCATGGAGGAAGCCGGAGTACCCGGAGAGAACTGTCGTAACGTAAATTTGATCAAAAAATATTTAAAATGTTTTGAATATAAATTCGATTATTTCGGGAACTTTTTGTTAATTCAATATGGCTATTCTCATTGTCAAAGTAGTCATTTCCGATACGTTTCAACATGTCATTTTACGAGTAACAACAAATCGTTGTCATGAACATTTTTATACATTCAGATTCGAAACAGTGTAAAAATCAATTAGGAATCCTGATTGACATATGCAACTATTACGGTCATAATAAGGTTCGATAACTCTGTAATTACTCTTCGACTGGTACCTATATTTTCTCCGGAACTATGCAACATACCAGTCATAATCAGGTTCGATTACTAGAATTTGTAATTTGAATTAATTATGATCTAGCTTTCGATAACCCGTTAATATCAGAAACATATAGAATAATATGTCTCTGGTCATATATTGTACTGATATAACATGTAAAATACATTTTTTAGGTAAGCATTGAATTCTGACTGCTCCCACTCTCCTTTTCAATATAACCCATCTGGACATGTAATCACTGGTGATCTGAATATCATTCAACATGAGAGTCTCCGAAAGGTGATTTCTCATGGTCCTAAATTCAGAGAACCTCAACACATCAATTGGAAGCATAATTTCAAGATAATTATGGATACTGTTGAAGATTATGCCAGAGGGTGGATAAAGAGAGAAGTAGACCAAGATCCTGAGCTAGAGTCCTTGTCAGACTGGGTTAGAACAATTAGGTCTCTAGTACAAGGTCGGATTCACAAACTCAAAAATTGTGTTAATAGTCGACCTAAGTCTGTATTTAAAGACCAAGAAGCTGTTGAGTGTCTTTCCTCTCTTCATGACAAATATGTTATCGTTCCTGCGGACAAGGCTTCCACCAACATTGTGTTTGTATGTAAATCATATTACTACGAATGCCTAATCAGGGAAAAAGGAATAAATAACAACACCTCTGGTAATACCACATACAAACCAACTTCGTTCGACAAAGATGAAATCCTAGCTAACCACAGATCCTTCATGACCTCTTTAAACATTCACTCTGGTAAAGAGTCTGAGGACATACCCTATTTGTATTGGATACCTAAACTCCATAAGACACCATACAAAGAAAGGTGCATAGCGGGATCATCAACTTGTTCGACGAAAGAATTGTCTATTCACCTAACAAAGATTCTGTCTGCAGTAAAAGAGGGACAACAGAAATATTGTGAAACTGTTTACTTGCGTAGTGGCATAAATCACATGTGGATTTTGAAAAACTCGAAAGATCTTTTGGATAACCTTAAATCAAGATCTTTCTCTCAAGTATCCTCCATGATTTTTCAACTCTATATACCACCCTACCGCATGACAAATTAAAAACCCGCTTAAAAGAAACAATCCATAAAGCTTTCAGTCATAGAAACGATGGCTCAAAATTTGTTGTGTTAGGTTACAATTCCACATATTTTTCTAACAAAATTCAAAAAGGTAAAACATGCTACTCCGAGGAACAAGTGATCAGTATGCTGGAATTCCTCATCGATAACATATTTGTCTCCTTTGGAGGTACACTGTTTCAGCAGGTCGTCGGCATACCAATGGGTACGAATTGTGCCCCTCTTCTAGCTGATTTATTTTTATACTCATATGAGTCGGAGTTTCTTCAAAAACTTGTTAAAGATAAGAAGATTCATGAAGCTAGAGCCTTTAATTTCACATACAGGTATATTGATGACGTTTTATCTATCAATAATTCTAGAATTGCAGAATTTCATCCATTGATATATCCTCCAGAGCTGGAAATTAAAGAGACCACAGATACAGCTTCATCAGCATCATTTTTGGACTTATACCTCGAATTTGACGACAGTGGTCAACTCAGTACTAAAATTTATGATAAACGAGACGACTTCAATTTTAAAATCATAAATTTTCCTAATATGTGCAGCAATATACCAGCTTCTCCTACATATGGTGTTTACATCTCGCAATTGATTCGTTATGCAAGAGCCAGTAGCAATTATTCTGATTTCTTGAAGCGTCATCTTTGTCTGAAAAACAGGCTACTGGACCAGGGCTATAAAAAGATTCGCCTTATTCGATCTCTTAAAAAGTTTATATTCCGATATCAAGATCTTGTCGAAATATATTCTGCCTCTACAGATACAATAGTAAAAGATACATTTTCATATAGTGAAAATGTATAAAGATAAGGATTTGGTATACGTGGTTTACATTGTCAAAAATATTTTTTGTGAATGTGTGACGTAAAAATGCTTTTGACATATACGGTCGTAATCAAAATACTTCAAAGGACTCATAGTTGATGGTGATGGTTCACGAGATATATTAGATACTGAGTTTGGTACTGTTTGACTGCTATTTTGCCTGTTTTTTCCAGTATTGTTGTAAATGCTGTTTTAGTGACAAAGGGAACCTTTGAACCGTAATGGAAGCGAGAGGTTGGCGCCGTAAAATCTGATTCAATCCACCATTTCTTTAGAAATGCCTGTACCAAGTCAGGATCATTGCGGTTTTCCAGTTTCCCGGTTGTTGACTGATTTTGTCTGTTTATTGATTTATGAGTTTTGAATTTCCCTTTGGAAGATTGTTCTGTGTTCGGTAATTTTGTTATTACCCTTATTCATTAGTTTATCTGAAAACAAATATTCAGATGAATTATTTAAAGTAACTTTTACATTAAAATGTGAAAGTTACTATTAATATTATTCCATTAAAAAAAATCGGTTCACAACATTAAGCATTCTTGCAGTTATATCTTTATTTCTCAAACTGACAGTGCATAGCACATATACAGAGAAGTTACAAATAAATGAACATATTAAACTACAAATATATACAATATATACAAATACAGTAAATCGACAGATGGAATTAGCCGGGAGGACAAACTATCATATTTATATATCAAATGAATTTACATAGTTTTTGCAGGATTAGTTTCCGTTTACTAGTCATTAAATTTTTGAATTTTATTATATTAGGACGTTCAATTAGATGTTTTGGAAGTAGTGAAGTACGCTTTTCGCTTAAATTAGTACATTCAAATATGTAATGATATTCGTCTCCAATTTGATTCTTTTGACAAAGTTCGCAATAGCGATTTTCCCTAGGAATATTACTCCATCTTCCCTTTTCTATGGGCAATTTATGATTTGTAGTTCTAAATTTACATAAAAGAAGGGAATTATGTTCATCTAAAATATTAAAATATTCTTCAAATTTAAAATCAGTTTTGAAAAGTGAAGATTTAGAAAATTATATTCCCATGCTCGAGGCTACGAAAGATTTTGGAACACGAAATAATCGTTTAGGAGTTGAAAAGGATAGCCGAAAGCGGGATGCATAATCATTTTTTTTTAATTGTTAATAAAGGTTTTGTTCCTGTGAAAAAAAATGTAGTTTTTGTTTAACGGGATAGCCAAAATCGTATAATGCTACAATTTTGTTGTCATTTTTACTGGTCGAATAAGGGTCCGTAGAAATACCGCAAAGGACCTCCTTAGTGCACTAAGATAAATAAATAAATAAATAAGTTTTATTTAAAGTCGAAGCATGTATAACAAGCATAACACAAGCTCTAATGAGCTTTTAAATTCGACTATACATTGAACAACACATACATGACATAACATGCATACAACATACAGCACATATAAAAAAAGCACATAATAATTTAAAAGCATAAAGCCATATACTTATCCACATAAATACTTGATACTTGATACACAAACATGCATACAACATACAGCACATATAAATAAATAAATAAAACATACTATTTTAAAAAGCCATACATATGCACATAATACTTGATACACAAACATGCTGATAAGAAAAGCAGTATAAAATGAAGCTAGAAATCAGAATGAAAGCTAAAGTAAAAACATAAAAATATAAACTAAAAATATAAGGATGCTAACTAAAATATAATGAACTAAAATAAAAAAGGATGCTAACTAAAAGGAGCAAGCAAGAACGCAGCAGGCATAAGCTAAAAAAAAATAAAAATAAAATCAGTTACAAGCATGCACTGCACTGGCATGAGCCACCAACTGGATCCCATGTTTGTATAATTTTTCTGAATTGATCGAAAGAGGACTCTTGGCGACAATGGTTTGGTAGCTCATTCCAGATTTGTGCAGCATTGTATGCCGTACCTTGTGGTCCTTACTCTAGGCACGGCTGTCGTATTTTTTGACCTGAAATTATAAGACTGGGCTTTAATATCTATAAGATCATGTAAATATTGTGGACTCTTTCTATGTATTATTTTAAAAGTTTCGATTGCAATTGTTCTTATTTGCCGAACCTTCAATGATGGTAATTTGGATTTTTGAAGTAAATCTTCATAAGAGGAATCATAGTCTTCATAAATAAACCGTAATGCACGTTCTTGGATTTTTTCCATTTTAATTGAATTTTTTTTCCGAACAATAGTGCCATATCACTGGGCAGTAATTAAAATTTGAAAGGATAAACGAATAGTAAGATGTCAGTCTTCCCAATATGTTCGTATATTTACCAATTCTTTTTAAATCATTTAATTGTCTGGAAGCCTTTTTACAAATTTCCGAAATATGATTATCAAAATTCAAATCAGAATCAATAGTGACTCCCAACAATTTTACATTATCTTCACATACAATTTTGTTTCCACTCAAATTAAAAGATAAATTTTGACTTTTCGTTTTTTCCCAATGGCTATCGCCTGAAATTTGTCAGGGTTAGATTTCATAAGATTGAGTGAAAACCAATTTATTAGTTCCATACTATCATTTTTTAAAGTTTTTGTTACAACATCAATATCGTTATCACAATTGGACACTGTATTGTCATCAGCATAGTTGTATATTATGCTATCTTTTACAAAGAGAAATATATCGTTAATAAAAACGTTAATGAGGACAGTACCTAAAATAGAGCCCTGTGGCATACCTTTGAGAAGTTGATCCCACTCACTATAAGTACCCCCCACCTCCACCCTCTGCTCTCTTTCTTCCAAGTAATTTTTTTTAATAAATTTAGAGATTGTTTAGTTAAACCATAAGCTTCTAGTTTTAGTAAAAGTAAGTTATGATGTAAACAGTCAAATGCCTTAGAAAGGTCCATTAAAATTGCCGCAATATATTTATTATCATCCAAAGCACGTTTCCAATCCTCAACAATTTTTAACAAGGCAGTTTGACATCCAAAACCAGGTCTGAAGGCTGAGAGCATTGGATGAAAGTGGTCCTCAAGGAATTCCATTAATTGGTCATGAATGGCACGCTCAAAGATCTTAGAAATGCAGGGTAGGACACTGACTGGTCTATAATTTCCTTTTTCGAGAGTGTTATTTTTTTTATATAAAGGAGATACCTGAGCTGCTTTTAGATCTGCAGGAAATATCGAAGAATCTATAGATTTGTTGACTAATTTAGTAATTGGGTTTGTTATTTCCTGCTGTGCCATTTTTAATATCTTTGGGGAGATGCCATCATGTCCTGTAGCTTTTTTAACATTTAATTTATTTATTTGTTTAGTCACAAACTCTTCAGACACATGCTTAACAATAAAGGTGCACTAAGGACATAATAGAGACGTCCTATGTGCACAAAGAAGATTGTAAATGAATTGTCAGATTAAAAAAAAAATCTTATATGGTAAATTTTTATAATAAAAAGTTTAAAATTAACGACGATATTTGCATTTTTGTCGGCACGTGCCTACTACAAAGATAATCACGTGGTGATTAATACATGTTGATTGTCAATCAACGTCGAACAGGTAAACAATGACAATTAGATGTGAGCTAATTATATATGATAAACAATTGTGTATGAACTTGGACACATAGTTTTTGATGTTGATCTTTAAAAGATATTGTTTTTTTTACGATGAATTATAATAAAAACAAATGTGAAAAAAAAATATTTCGCCGGTAAAGTTAAAAAGATCGTGTGTTTTTGCAAGGATTTTTGAGTAAAAGTTTTAGATATTATTTAAACCACCGTGTCCAATGCCACATTCGGGGACGGAGATGAACATAGTCGGGGACAGAGATCCGAAGGGACGAGAACGATGTTAGTTGGTATAATTTTGCAAATTTCTTGAGTTCAGTAATTGGGTAAGTGTAAAAATATATCCTGCGGAACACTGTGATCATTCAGGAAGATATTGAACTCATTTTGCATACGCAAGTTGTCCTGGAAATAGTCAAACGCTCAAACACAATGTGGGGACGGTCCTCAAAATCGGAATTCACCGGTGTTTTCTGTACGATTACGCCTTACATGCAGCATTACACAGTGGTCACTGTTGTCATATAGTGTGTCCAAAACGGGGACAATAATGATTTATATTCATTACGGCAGCATAATGTGTCAATAATCTTTTTCGGCACAAAATTACGATGTGTCGTATGGGGACAGAGAAGTCCGTGTAGCCAGTAAGAGGGGACAGAGATCAAATTTGCAAAAAATGGTAAATTTATTGCAGCTGTTCTACCCTTTTAACGTTCACAATGGTTTACATTTAGTATTTAATCTACATCCTGTTATGTGTATTCCCTTTCCAACACGATAAGACACACTAAAATTGTGTGTTAATTGTTTTATTTACAACAATTTTCAGGTAGTGGACATAATTATTTGTCACCTGTGATTTGTTCCTATATATTTCATATGAAACCACAATTTAAAAAAAATGTGAAGTAATTTCTTATCCAATTTCACACAGGTGCTCATAGCACGGACTTACCACCTTATTTTTTTTTCTAACTTTCTGTTTACAAATTTATTTTCAATAAAATTTCTTTATTTCTTTATTATTTCATCTCTTTTTCCTTATTGTAACTTGTTCGTGTCAATATTCATACAATCTTATCTTATTTTAACTTGTTCGTGTCAATATTCATACAATCTTATGTTAACATGCGTTAACATAAGATTGTATGAATATTGACACGAAGAAGTTAAAATAAGGAAAAAGTAACATAAGATTGTATGAATATTGCCTGTGTAATTTCAGTAAAATTTTCATCATTTAGCATTGAAACTTCATCCTCTTATGTGTATTCCCTTTCCAACACGATAAGACACACCTGGGACTAATATAATAATTTGTTTATTAGTCCCAGGACACACTGAACTTTTGTGTTGTTTCATTTACGACAACAACTTATTTCACCGTAAAGATATCATGTTGTCTTCTATTTAGATCGTTTTGATAGGGTGGAGTTGGGTTCGTTTTTCCATGGAGTAAGATAAGACACTGGCTCATACTTACATTTGACGTCAAATATGAAGTCCGCAATATCGATGCTGATTAAAGTCGCGTATGATACTAGATCCTTTTGAAAAGCTAAATTAGAGACTGCCCACTGTTGCACACCTGACTTCAAACGCAAGTAATAGCCAGTGACTGAACTAACCCCGTGAGTCAACTCCACCCTCAAATGACGTCCTAGAGAGAGAGAGAGTACAACTGTTATCACAAAAAGCTGCTCAGTCAGGAATATGATATTTTGTCACGCCAAATAAAACAATTTTAACATATCATTTTAAATTAAATTCTCTCTCTTTTTTCCAGATAATGCAATGACCCGAAAAAGACCCAGCCTGTGGCCTCATAAGACAAAACGCCTCATAAGACAAAACGCTTCATAAGCCAAAACGCTTCATAAGCCAAAACGCTTCATAAGCCAAAACGCTTCATAGGCCAAAACGCTTCATAAGCCAAAGCGCTTCATAAGCCAAAACGCTTCATAAGCCAAAACGCATACGAACTGTAATTCATCCGAATACTAAAAAACGGACAGGAACACCTCTTAAGGACAATACCCCAAAAGCGAGGGGGACGATAAACAGATGCAGTTTAGCCAATAGCCTTAAAATATTTAAAAGATATTGATCAACTGATATCAGGTACAAGGTGACCATAAAATAGCTGTAACTTCGATTCAATCCTGTCACTGGATAATATTAAGATTTTTGTATGAAATTCAAAAGTTTACTATTAAAGAAAGTTCCATATGTACATGTATATCAGTAGTTCTTACTGCCCTTGGCTGTTAGAGTTACAAAGATTTCCAATGAAGACTTCCATAATACATTGTATTTAAGTATTTTAATAACATTACAATTTGCAATTTTACAAATCCAAAAGATAATGTACTTGGATGATAACATGATACCAGATATAAAACCAAAATGATGATGTTGACTATGAAATGCAGTTAGTGAACATCATTATTCGTCACTTAAAACTACGTTTTTAATTATTTTTTTTAACTAATTTCTTATACAATTTCAAACGAAATTTTCACCATTAAACACAGAATATTATACATGTACAGTTTTACTGTTTATTTGGACATATTTTAGGTGCAGTTTTAAAATGATCAATGGTTTAATCACAAACTTTAATTTTTTGTGTCACAATTCCATATACCTAAGTATTAACTACTACATTAACATTTACCTTGCTGATTCTTTAAAACTGCAGATTATGTCCAAATAAACAATAAAACTAAATAATATTGGTGAAAATGTTATTGAAATTGGATAAGAAATGACTTAACATTTTTTGTTTAAATTGTGGTTTCATATTACTGAAGGAAAAAGAAACGCAGGGTAACATAATATGCAGTACTATTATGTTTTCTCATAAAAATCCTGAATTTATCTCTCAAAAACTTGGTCAAGAACTCGAATCCTGTAGTGAATGGCTCGTTGACAACAAACTTTCTCTCCACCTTAGTAAAACAGAATGCATTCTTTTTGGTCCAAAGAGAAATTTAAAAAATGTAACTGAATTTCAAATTAACTGTAATGGTCATATAATAAATTCACAAAATATTTAGGCATTGACATTGATCAAAACCTGTCTGGCGAAAAAACAGCTAACTCTATTATTAAAAAGGTTAATTCCCGGTTGAGGTTTATGTATAGAAAGGCAAATGTCTATCTGCCGAAACGCGGAAAACTTAAGTTAGGCACTTATTCAATGTCATTTTGATTATTCTTGTTCCTCCTGGTACGCTGGTATAACTCGTGCTTTAAAAAACAAACTGCAAGTGGCACAAAACAAAACAGTTAGATTCATTAAAAGCATGGGCCCAAGAACTAGTATAAAGCAAGCTGAATTATCTAGTATAGGATTTTTAAATATTGAAAACAGAGTAAAACAGCTTCGATTGAACCATGCTCATAAAATCTATTATGATACATATCCTTCTTATTTGAAAAATAATTTCATCAAAATTAATGAACATCATGCCCATAATACTAGATCAAGTCAGATTAATTATGTTACACCAAAAATTAAAGGCATCGAATCAACAACGTTTTACTACAATGGAATCCATGATTGGAATTCTCTACC
>MJUT01060174.1:185311-195580 GCA_002080005.1 Gigantidas platifrons | reverse complement strand
GATTCGATCAAATCCATCAATGATTTGCAAAGATTTAAAAAAAGAAGTGAAGTGCCACCTGATACATACCAGTGAAGAACGGGAAAGACGTGTCATATCATAATAATTACAATTATATATATATATATTTTTATAGATAATGTACTTATTTTAAAATTAAGTAATCCCTCTACCCGCTCATGTTGATCTTTTAATATCCACTTGAATTTTAAGCTGATACTTCTAAAGGACCCCATTGGAAATAAGCTGAATGGCTTTCATGGGCTATCCTTGGTGAGAAAGTTCTCAGCAGTTACAATGAGTGGATTGAAGTTTCAGTTAATGAAGGCAGTTTTATGTTTTATCTTTAAATTAACGAGACATTTTTAAACACTTGTGCATGATGTTGAAATTTTTAAACCTAAATATATTTTACCTTTACCTCCTATTTTTTAACTGCGTGGCGTAAAATTACGAAAACTGGGCAGACGAGTGGCTTGGTCAGTGTGCACTAAAATCGGTCTCTAAAGTTACTCAACCGTAAAAGGTATCATGTGACACAGATAAATCGCCACGTTACTGCCACTGAAACCGCTTTAAATACGGTAGGCAATCATAATCGCCACATTCACCCAAAAACTGTGAGAAACCGATTGCGCGAGCTTGGTCTGCGAGCTCGTCGACCTTACATTGGTTTTCCTCTCACTCGTGCACGTCGCGCGCGTCGTATGGCTTGGTTGGCGGCACATGGTCCCAGACAATTTCCAATGAAGCAATGGAGACGGGTCTTTTTCACAGATAAGTCGCGGTTCACTTTTTAAAGTCGCCGTTGACAGTGATAGCCGGTAATTTAACAGACGTAAGATATAGGGATGAAATCCTCCGGCCGGTTGCAGTTCCATTTGTGCAACAGCATCACCTAATTTTCCAGCAGGATAACGCCCGGCCCCATGTAGCCAGAGTTTGTCAAGATTTTCTCGCCAATCATAACATTAACCCACTCGATTGGCATCCGTACAGTCCAGATTTGTCCCCAATCGAACATCTGTGGAACGAACTGGACAGGAGAGTAAGGGGGCGTCGGAATGTGTCACAATTCCATATACCTAAGTATTAACTATTACATTAAAATTTACCTTGCTGATTCTTTAAAACTGCAGATTATGTCCAAATAAACAATAAAACTAAATAATATTGGTGAACATTTTATTGAAATTGGATAAGAAATGACTTAACATTTTTTGTTTAAATTGTGGTTTCATATTACTGAAGGGAAATAGAAACGCAGGGTAACATAATATGCTCCTATTTTTTAACTGCGTGACGTAAAATTACGAAAACTAGGCAGACGAGTGGCTTGGTCATTGTGCACTAAAATCGGTGTCTAAAGTTACTCAACTGTGAAAGGTATCACGTGACACAGAGAAATCGTCACGTTACTGCCACTGAAACCGCTTTATCTACGGTAGGCAATCATAATCGCCACATTCACCCAAAAACTGTGAGAAACCGATTGCGCGAGCTTGGTCTGCGAGCTCGTCGACCTTACATTGGTTTTCCTCTCACTCGTGCACGTCGCGCGCGTCGTATGGCTTGGTTGGCGGCACATGGTCCCAGACAATTTCCAATGAGGCAATGGAGACGGGTCTTTTTCACAGATGAGTCGCGGTTCACTTTTCAAAGTCGCCGTTGATTGTGATAGCCGGTAATTTAACAGACGTAAGATATGGGGATGAAATCATCCGGCTGATTGCAGTTCCATTTGTGCAACGGCATCACCTAATGTTCCAGCAGGATAACGCCCGGTCACATGTAGCCAGAGTTTGTCAAGATTTTCTCGCCAATCATAACATTAACCCATTTGATTGGCATCCGTACAGTCCAGATTTGTCCCCAATCGAACATCTGTGGAACGAACTGGAAAGGAGAGTAAGGGTGCGTCGGAATGTGTCACAATGTGTACAAATCCATTTCCCGGGATAGTCCTGAAAATTATCCTCTACAAGAAAATGATCTACAATTTGAAACTGTAAGTGGAGAAGTAATTACTTCTCTTGGTACGGTCATGCTTGATCTGAAAGTGGGGAATCGTATTTTTTCACAGAAAATAATAGTTGCAGATATTCCGCAAACTGGCATATTGGGTATTGATTTTTTTGACAAATACAAAGCTCAAATTGATTTTCAGAAACAAATTATGAAAATTGAAGGTAAAAGTTTCACATTGATAACGGAGACCAGAAAATTTTGTTGTAGAGTTTCTTTGGTTGATCAAACCTATATTCCTCCCAATTCTGAAATTTTAACATTTGGAAAAATGAAATTTCGAGGTGACTGGTTTCCAGAAGGTGAAGTGGAACCGCTAAGTACGTTTCAATATAAAAATTGTCCAGTTCTTATGGGACGAACCTTAGATGAAACCAGAGCAAACAAAATTCCCTTTAGGTTCATAAATTTATCCGATGAACCTTGTGTTCTACCTGGAGGTATGGGAGTTGGTCTTATTCAGCCAGTAAAACGTTGACAACCTGTAGATACAGGTAAGAAACAAAATAGAGATCCATTGTTACAAAAGTTGTTGGATGAAACTTGCGTAAATTTAGATGAAAGTCAGAGTATACAAGTTGAGAATTTATTAGATACGTATTCTGATGTTTTTATGAGTGAAAATGGATCTTTAGGTAGAACGGATATTTTACAACATGAAATTGATACTGGAGATATACCCCCTATAAAACTTCGTCCATACCGTTTGCCCATCTTCAAGCGCCAAGAGATAGATCGACAGGTGGATGAAATGTTGAAACAACGTGTCATTAGTCCTTCGTCTAGTCCTTAAAGTTTTCCTATATTATTAACAGAAAAGTCCGATAATACTTACAGATTTTGTATTGACTATCGAAAATTAAATGAAGTTACTAAAAAAGATTCGTATCCCATACCCCGTATTTTGATGCCTTGTCAGGTTCGGTTTATTATAGTACCGTCGATATGGCCAGCGCGTACTGGCAAGCTGAAGTTCACCCAGATAGTAGGGAGAAAACTGCTTTTAGTACGGGGAAAGGACTTTATGAGTTCAATACCCTCCCATTTGGGCTTTTTAACGCGCCGAGTTTTTTTGAGAGATTGATGGAAAAAATCTTATTTGGATTACACTGGGAGATTTGTCTCATTTATCTGGATGATGTCATAATTTTCTCTAAAAGTTTTGACGATCATATTCAAAATCTTCGTAAGGTCTTAAGTAGATTAAAGGGGGCAAATCTAAAACTCAAACCTTCAAAATGTCATCTGTTTCAGACCGAGGTAAAATATTTAGGCCATGTAGTGTCGAAAGATGGTATTAAATGTGACCCTACGAAAATTTCAAGAGTAGAAAATTGGCCGGTACCAAAAACTGTAAAAGAAGTTCGATCTTTCCTTGGCTTGGCCTCTTATTATAGGCGTTATATCCAAGATTTTTCTAAAATTGCATCCCCCTTGCACGATTTAACAAAGAAACACTCAAAATTTCATTGGGATGAAAAATGTCAGTCTTCCTTTGATTTATTAAAGAGAACATTGACTCCACTCTTTTGGCATATCCAGACTTTTCAAAACCCTTTATTCTGGACTGTCATGCAAGTGATAGAGCGGTGGGCTCAGTTTTATCACAGGTTTCTGAAGATGGACATGAGAGAGTAATTGCTTTTTATAGTACTACTCATTCACCCCCGGAACTTAACTATAGCGTAACCCGCAAAGAACTTTTGGCTGTCATTAAATCTATCAAACATTTTAAACATTATTTGTACGGGCAAAAATTCACAGTTAGTCTCTGACTTGGCTTAGAAATTTTAAAGAACCTCATGGACAAGTGGCAAGATGGATTGCATTTTTGGCTAATTATGACATAGAATTTGAGTATCGTTCGGGGGTTAGACACCAAAACGCAAATGCTTTATCCCGTTATCCCACTGTCCGTAGTTTACAGGTGGTTGTTCTTAACCCTGGTAAAATTGCCAAGGCTCAAATGGAAGATCCTGAACTGAAATTTATAATTGAATTGTTGAAAAACCATACCGAAAAACCCTCTTTTTCTCTGGTTTCTGGTGAGAGTTCAGTTGTAAAGACATGCTGGAATATGAGGGAACAACTTGCCTTGAAAGAGGAAGTTTTATATCGAAAATGGATTTTTCTGGAAAAGAGTGATGTCCTATTGGTTATCGCCCCTACGAGTTTGAAATCTGAAATCTCGAGATTGGCTCATGATTGTGTGGCCGGGGGACATCTTGGGATTAAGAAAACTTTCGAGAAAATCCGCCAACAAGCTTACTGTGTTAATTTACATAGTGATGTAGTGGATTGGGTAAAATCATGTCCCATATGTTCTGCTAGGAAAAATCCTCCTAAAACTAATAGGACGGAAATGAAAAATATTTCAGTGGCCAGTGGGAGAACCTTTAGAACGAGTTGGAATAGACATTACGAGACCTTTTCCTGTCACCAAATATGGACTATTTTACCAAGTGGGTAGAAGCCTATGCTATTCCAGATCAAGAGAGCAAAACTATAGCTAGACATTTAGTTAAGGATTTTATATCTCGCTTTGGTGTTCCCAAGATCATACTGACCGATCAGGGGAGAAATTTTGAATCAAAATTGTTTCAAGAATTATGCTCACTGATGGGGGTCTATACAACCCGAACTTCTGCCTATCATCCCATGAGAGATGGATTAGTAGAACAAAGTAATTCTACCCTGAAAAACGTGTTGTCCTCCTACATTAAAGAAGATCAATCCGATTGGGACGAGTTATTGCCCTTAGCATTAATGGTCATTCGTTCCAGTGTACAGGAAACAACTGGAACAACCCCAAACAAACTAATGTTTGGAAGGGAGATTAACATTCCCTTAAATCTGCTGTTTGAACCTGTTTCTGCAAATTCGACTTCTTATGTGGAATTTGTTAAAAAGTTACAAGAACAGTTTAAGCAGATATTTCAGTCAGTTCGGATCAATATGAAGGGGAAACGACGTAGACAAAAAGTGAATTATGATCTACGACAATCTGGGAAACCTTTTCAAGAGAATGATCTCGTTTGGTTATTTACTCCACAGAAAAAGAAGGGATTAGCACCAAAACTTCAAAGATTTTGGGTGGGTCCCTATAAAATTGTCAAGAAATTGTCCGATGCCAATTATATCATCCAACGAGATGGCTCTTTGGTGGAGAAAATTGTCCATTTTAACAGACTAAAAATGTATTATTCCCCCTCAAACCATAGAGGAATTGTGACTGTTCCTCCAAGTGAGACTTATATGGAAGAGGAAGAAGAGGCTGAGATATCGGATAATGATCCGGAGTTAGATACAGAGGGGGATCCGGATGTGTTCGACGGATCTTCTAGAAATTCAGATTACCCTGTAACAAGACGTAAAAGACGACTCCCTGGGCGGTTCCGGGATTTTCTAATATATTAAAACAGTGGTCCGCGGTCTAGAATCCTGTCTTGGATATGTCTTTTTATATTTGTATATATGTTATGTTTAATTGTTTTATTTGTGTGTATAATTGTTTATTTTGACCACCATCACACCAATCACATTTTTTTTATATTATACATAATTGTAAACTCCACATTATACTATCTGAGGTTTATTCATGAAATCATTATCTGGTCAGGTTAATTTACTAGTATATACTGTATTTTATTGTTAAATTGCCCCGTGAAATTAATGTTCACTTGCTGATAAAGGTGTATATATATTTTTTTTCCATAGATATATATGTATTATTTAGAAATTGTCCTTTGGCAGTTTTGGACTCTGGTGTTGGCATATCGTCTGGCCAAAATTTCCTGATGTCCATACACTTGACCCCGGTTGCCTGCTATACCTTTTGGTAAATATAGAAAAGTTAATTATTGATTTTTTATTTTTTTATTTTTGATTAATAGCCTTGACCAGATTAATAATCGAGATTTATTTGTATTTTCTAAACATTGTAAAGATCGAAGGTTTCCATAAGATAGTTCGAAATTAAATCGTATTTTGTCTAACTTAGATAATAAAAACTATTTTATAAGCAAATCATTCATTTGAACTTAAAAGTTTATTGGTTTTTTTTTTTTTAATTTGTTTTATTCATTTATACCCGCGTTGTTCTGAGGTGAATTCTCGTTAGTTCACTATTTAAAAAAAAATGATAATGAAACCTTCAATCTAATTTCAAGTTAGTATAACCATTCCAAGCAATTAACTTAGTCATTAGGAGTCTGACACCTGTACGTGGTTTACAACGTTGGAGTAGAGCTTGGTGGATCGTGGTAAACTCCATATAATATTGTGTATTGGCAGCATGACTACTACCGTTGGTGTCCGTATTCCATAGAATGAATACCTGTAATTGCGTCCGCATTTCTCCGGATGACTACCTGTATTTATGGCCGTACTTTATAAGGAGACCGTCCACAAGTATATTTATATTCATATTGGATAATCGCCGTCTTCAATTAGATAATGTTCATATATTAAGTGTGGATTAAATGACTGTATCTATTAATTGGGAATTTCGGCGAAACTACTTCATAAAAGTAACCAGAAACAGTTTTTTCTTGTCTATACCACAATATTCGTTTAGAACCTTAGGATATTTCCTTTGGAAAATTTGACTTGGGTACATTAGTACATGCCTGATCATTCTGGTCTTATAATATTATGGATAAGAAAAAGATATAGATCATTGTGATACCGGATAGAAGATAAAATATTGTTTATATACACTAGGTGTGGATGAAGGTGTACCGCCCTAGACTCTTGTTCACGATGCCGTCTTTGAAGTATATCACTACGTACGTTAGAACTATATTAAACCTGTACATATCAGGACTAGTTTTGTATACATGTGCATGCAATGTTCCTGGAAGAAAATGGCACGCAAAAGCTAGAAGTTAGAATACTACAAAATATGGTGAAAATATTAATATAGTGGAAACTGGATACATGGAATGACTTTTACTAAATGGTTCCAATGAGATAACCGATAGTACTCGTTTCTGTAGATTGATGTCTCCTTCCGGATTCCGAGTGTGATGGAAACTTAATAGTTATGGAGATGCGTCTGGATTCGGGTGTCAGGATATATATATATATTTGAGACTTTCATACTCTATTTAGAATATTTTATTTATGCAAAATTTATGTTATTGTCTGGAATCTTAAAAGGTGTATGCTCAGGAAATATTTGGGATCAGATAGAGTTCATCTCTCTCAAAATAGGATGAAATCTTATTTTTATGATTTGAAGAGAGCTGCTTTATATGCATTAAAGCGGGAATATTTTTTTTTGTGTGTAGGATGTTCGGTGAAAAATTATTCACCCTAGTACCAATTAACTGATGGTGAAATTGAAAATAAATTTTTTTTGGTGGTGTGATTGGTGGATAATTACGGGTAATAACAAAATTACCGAACACAGAGCAATCTTCCAAAGGGAAATTCAAAACTCATAAATCAATAAACAGACAAAATCAGTCAACAACCGGGAAACTGGAAAACCGCAATGGTCCTGACTTGGTACAGGCATTTCTAAAGAAATGGTGGATTGAATCAGATTTTACGGCGCCAACCTCTCGCTTCCATTACGGTTCAAAGGTTCCCGTTGTCACTAAAACAGCATTTACAACAATACTGGAAAAAAACAGGCAAAATAGCAGTCAAACAGTACCAAACTCAGTATCTAATATATCTCGTGAACCATCACCATCAATTATGAGTCGTTTGAAGTATTTTAATTACGACCGTAAATGTCAAAAGCATTTTTACGTCACACATACACAAAACATATTTTTGACATAGTAAACCACGTATACCAAATCCTTATCTTTATACATTTTCACTATATGAAAATGTATCTTTTACTATTGTATCTGCAGAGACAGAATATATTTCGACAAGATCTTGATATCGGAATATAAATTTTTAAGAGATCGGGTCATATATATTTTCGTGCATGTGGAGTATTGTTTTTTTTTATTATTATGTTTGTATTATGTTCATATCATGTTTATTTTTCAGGGGAAGAATGTTTATCGATTTACCAGAATGAATATAGAATTATATTCTAGTCCGTTAATTTCAGATTCCGATAGTAATAAATTTAAGATTAAATTTGTCAAGATATGAGGACATATCTTTTTGGTAAGGCGGGGGGAAGTGTAACGTTTTTGGGGTCAATTCTTTACTATTTACGCTGTTTCTTTACTTTTTTAATCTTGCCCTACTTGGCCTCTTGATTTCCGGGACGTTACATTTAAAACAACCCGTCGAGAACCCCTAGTATATTCGGAAATATTTATTTTTCCCTGTCAACCAATCAACTGAAGGGATTTTTTTAGGCTCAATAATTTAAATGAGAAAGTCTAGAGACATTAGAATATTTCGCGCCCTCCTGTTTGCTCGTGCTGGTTTGCTGAACAATTTACATTCTAGACGGGAATTGAAGGTGAAACATCTTTGGTAGGAACTAAAAAACATTTTCTTCATGGTTTAAAATTTCGTGTATTTTGCTTTGGTTAAAATCAGTCGGAGATGGACAACGTGCGACCCGGTATTTTATTTCTTTAAATTTAATTGAAACTTAAATCGTGAGTGTTATTTGGAATATTCTAGAAGCAGACGCTGACTTTTTATTCTATGGTAAGACATGCATACATTTCCCCTTGAAAACGAGTGTCAATGTTATTGCAAATCCTATCAATTCCTGTTTTGATTGATTAAGTAGTGGAGAATACACTCCAACTGTAGATTCTTAAAAATAATCAACGAGACCCGTGAGGGTCGAGTTGATTATTTTTAAGAGTCTACAAGTTGGCATATCGAACTATTAGCGACATCACGTGACTTTTGTGACGTGACTTCCGGTCAACTATACACTTAAATTTTAACCTTGAGAGCTACGAGAGGCGCTAGAAAATTGACAATTTCTTGTAAAATACACCATTTAAGATTACTTTGCATCTTTCTCGATAATCAGTAAAAGTTACCTGATCGATAAATAATAATCTTTTCAGTTTAAATCGATGGAAAATTACGTCCCTGGTCTTTCGTAAAATCAATAATTTTTTCCTCGATTTTACCGTTATTTGTATGTAAAATGCCTCGACCCCTAGGTACTTTAATTGAAAATTCCACGATTCCTGGTAAATAATTGATAGTTTTGCATCTTCCTGCAAGTAGTTGACATGTGGAAATGTGGAATTGTTACGTTTATATCAGTTTAATTTTACATCCTGTCTCGTCCCTAGACGTTTGAAGTTCATCTATTTTTTGGCAACAACGTACAAACTTAACAAAGAATGCACGGTGATTGAACTTTAAATCGCTATTAAAAAAAAAATCTGCTCAATATTTAAAAATTATGCTGATATCCACATAATCTTGAAATGTTTATTGATAAGAAAATGTTATTTGTATCAGTTTAATTTAACGAGAAAATACTTCCAAATTAGTTTTTAAAAAGTGCATAAAAACCTCGATAAATCATGTACAATCCCTATTAATTTACGGTAATTTGTAAATTCAGTCGTTCGAAATGTGTCAAATTTGATCAATAAAATTAATATGAAAAAAAATATGCTGATATCCTGTAGAAGCTGAATAATGATTCTTTCCGAAAATCGAATTCCTAACAGTTTAATTTATGTTCTTATTACTTCCAATTTTATTTGAAAATGACAAAATTTTTAAGATCGAACAAGAAAAATCCAACATGGCGGAGCTCACCGGAAATAATGTTCATGTTTAATAGTACACGGATTTGACAGATTATATCATCTATTTCACTCATTTATTCATGATTCTTTAAAAATATTCCGCACCTGATTAAAAATATTTCATGTCAAGAGTGTGCATTTTCCTCTTTAGCCATTTTGTGGACACGCCGATAATATAACGTTTGTTTGTAATTTTTAACACTTGGCTTGATTCTGTCCTTGAAATTTTTCTGGATTAAAAATATTTTTTTCTTGCAATTATGTAAATTGTTTCGAGAAGTCAAGGTCCGCACAGGGGAGTACAATACATCCTAATTAATTATACACAAAGCCATAAAAATGGCAGAACCCCCGGTGCGCTTATTTCCTGTATTATTGTACAGGTAAATAATTTCACACACTTTTTTTTTAAATAATATAATTCGACCAGTAAAACTGACAACAAAAATGTAGCATTATACGATTTTGGCTATCCTATTAAACAAAAATTACATTTTTTTTCACAGGAACAAAACCTTTATTAACAAAAAAAAAA
>MJUT01060174.1:170320-185299 GCA_002080005.1 Gigantidas platifrons | reverse complement strand
AAAAATTATGCATCCCGCTTTCGGCTATCATTTTCAACTCCTAAACGATTATTTCGTGTTCCAAAATCTTTTGTAACCTCGAGCATAGGAATATAATTTTCTAAATCTTCACTTTTTGCTGCAAGAATGCTTAATGTTTTGAACCATTTTTTCTTAATGGAATAATATTAATAGTAAATTTCACATTTTAATCAAGGATGTATATATACATCCTTGTTTTAATGTAAAAGTTACTTTAAATAATTCATCTGAATATTTGTTTTCAGATAAATTAATGAATTCAATGATTACCTAAAAAATGCATTTTACATGTTTTATCAGTACAATATATGACCAGAGACATATTATTTTATATGTTTCTGATATTAACGGGTTATCGAAAGCTAGATCATAATTAATTTAAATTACAGATTCTAGTAATCGAACCTGATTATGACTGGTATGTTGCATAGTTCCGGAGAAAATATAGGTACTAGTCGAAAAGTAATTACAGAGTTATCGAACCTAATTATGACCGTTATTTAGTTGCATGAGTATATTCTCTCACATAATACATTTCTATCTGCAACAGTCTTTTCATTTTATATTTTTACATGTTTAATGTTCAGAAAGCTAAATAAGCCACAATTAACAAAAAATAAACAACAAAATTTTATCGGCATCCGAAGGTCTTTCAAGTGAATAGTTTATATTTAGATATTTCAAGGTCTTTCAAGTGTCCCAAATATTCACCCGTGGTCTGTCTGAATTGTTAAGTTGCGGTCGGTTCGTTGGTTGTTCTTGTATTGCGAGAATACTCGTCAGTTCTGAACATAAATTGTGTCAGAACTCAAATAGTTTGTATCATGTCTTGTATATATTGATCAATTGTTTTTTTAAGCAAATTGTTGATATTTTTTAATGTGGTCAACTTAGCCGAGTGGTAAGATGGAAGTTTGGAAAGTCGAACTAGACTTTAAAAAGCTCAGCAGTGGTTCGAGACACGAAAGTCCCAAACTAAGAAAAACACGTTTTAAGCCTAAAACAGTAAAAGGTTAAAGTTCATATATTCAAGAACAAAAGAATGAACTGTAGATTCTTAAAAATAATCCACTGTTCGAACAATAGTGTGACGTCAGAGAAATGTATTCAGAAATTATCTTGATTTTTGTTTAAAGGAAGTTTGTTTATTCATCATAATCTTCTTTGTTATCCGTGACATGTCAATGTAAATTTCACTTTTGATTTAAGATTTAAGTATCTCAAAGTTTGGGGTTATATGGTTCCCATATTTTCATATATGATATACGAGATTTGGGTACATTTAATCCGGGAAAAATATGAATGAAAATAAACCCGAAAACTGAGTGGATAGTTCACGACATATAGATTGTATAGCTTCCATAAGTTCACGTATAAAGAAACGCGTAATTTGGGAAAACTTCAATCTCGAGTGTTAACGGAGGTCAAATAGTGTATTATTAGACTTTGGGTTGTGTAATTTCAATAGTAGTCCGTGTAGGTAGGAATATGGTGAAATTTCAATCTTGAGGGGTAATGCAAGTAGAAATGTAAATGCACTGGGATCAGTTAATGTACAATTCCATCGAATTAGTGATAAACTTATTTTTTGGGTAATTGGGACATAAGTCGGCATCCGTGATTAATTTTATAATTGAGATACTTTCAGACAAAGGATTGATAACTGATTGATTAAGGATCAATTAAAGGTTTGAATAAAGAACGTAATTACTGACATTTTAATTGTTGATTTATGTGTGTGAATTTTGTGTAATAAAATATAATTTATGTAAAAGTCTTGATCAATAACTCCGGAATACAAGTACCGTTATTTACTGTTGTCCTAGATGAGCCTACAGGTGATATCCGGTACCCGGGTTTCCTTACAGAAATAAATTAGCTTGGCGAACGTTCGTTTAGAGGTGATATCTGGGGTCGATTTCACAAAAAGTTGTAAGTCTAAGATTAATCGTAGGTGTTATCGTAAGTGTGATTTCCAAGCTTTTGATTGGTTAAAATTCACACTTACGACTGATCTTAGACTTACGACTTTTTGTGAAATCGACCACTGGTAATTAAGTCAAATAGCGATGCCCTAACCCTGCAAAGAGACCTAGATAAACTAACCCAATGAAAACAATTGTAGGAGATGGCTTTCCACCCAGATAAATCATCGGGGGTATTACCTTCATGGTCATGTCCTTGAATCGGTTGACAAGGTCAAATATATGGGAGTTGCCATCAATGAGGACCTCAAATGGGAAAGTCACGTGATCATCAACAACATATGTGATAAAGCCAATATGACTCTTGGGTTCTTGTGTCGCAACTTGAACATCGGTTCCACCTCCGTTAAAGAACATGGACTCAAATCATTAGTCAGATCTTCACTAGAGTATATGCCTGTTGTGTATGGGATCGCCATCTTAAAACCGACATAAACAAAATAGAAATGGTTCAACAGACAACGTAATACATCTAATGTTGGTGTCATGTTACATCATATTTAACAGGGGCGGATCCAGGATTTCAAGTTAGGGGGCGCACTTAAAATAATCGCGCCGAACGGACCGAGGCGCGAACATTTTTGGGGTATTTCGTGTGAAAAATCACGATTTTACGGCAAAAAAAAAATCATATTTTTTCCAATTTTAGGGGCCCCCCCTCTGGACCCGCCCCTGTTTAAAATGGGGAAGCCTAGTGGGTGGACACAGAGATGCACGCCTCGTCATGATGTATAAAATATCATATGACATGGTGGGCGGGAAGTCAGTAAAAGTGACAACTTTCACCGCACCTGGTGCACTCCCGATATATGCACACTCAGACATATCAGACCCCATTATGTAGGTACCAACAGAGAACACACAAAAAAAAAATAAACCCCCCCCCCCAAAAAAAAAACCAAACAGGTGAGACAAACAATTTACAAATTACATGAACATACTCTGGATAATGTGGAAGCCAGCTAATACCTAGGTGTAACCATCAACATCAACTTATACTGGGATAGACACATAGATAACATCGTTGGCAAAGTGGGAAACAAGACGCTAGGATTTATCCGTCGAAGTCTTAAAGACTGCACAAAACCTGTAAAGACAGCAGCATATTCAGCAATAGTAAGACCTGTAGTGAAATATGCTAGCACAGTTTGGGATTCATCTAACAGACACAAAAAGATCAAATCCATAGAACAGGTGCAGAAAAGAGCAGCAACGGATTTGTACACAACATCTATACAGTACGAACACCAGGCTGTGTCACAAATATGGTAGAATCCTTAAAATAGGAAAACCTTGAAGATCGAAGGAAATCAGCAAGACTAAGCATGCTATTTAAGATCCAACATGACCTTATAGACATAGATATTTCAATTCAATAGACATAGATAGACAGCAATATCTGACACCAAATGTGAACCGGACCAGAGGTAAAAACAGCTTCTACCAAGAAAGATCAATCTATAATACCTACGGACAATCATTCTTCCCTAAGACCATCAGAGACTGGAATCAACTTCCAGCTACTATAACATCGGCAGACACAATCGAAGGATTCAGAGCTGCCCTTAAGTCAAGCACTGGAAGAAAATGAACAACATAAAGTGTACATAATTTTAATTGTAAATTGGGGATTGTTTTAAATGTAAATAGTTCATAGAAGACTTGCTGTGTTGCCCGACACTGCGCAGAGTTTTTCAAGCGGAACCAAATACATTCGTTAACGAATCCGGTTCCTTACCTGGAAGAAAAAGAAGAAGCATAATGAAAATGTACAGAAATAGATATCCGGACATTTTTTTATACCCGTGTCCGGTTTTTACTTAGAAGTGTAACATCCGGGACTTTGAGATGAAATCGCCATTTTGTCAAGAAAATAAACAATTCATTTGAAAGAAACTTGTCATTTATGGCTAACAAGGACTGGTTTTTAAAAATTCTGCATTTTTCTGGAAGATTGAAACATTATCTGATCTTAAATCACAGTCCTAGTGTTTAACTACGCCTGTGAATACTAAGATTATCGTAACGAAAGTTTGACTCCTACACGAAAAAATGCTGGCGACGCTGCGTCTATTGTTTTTCTTGTTTACAGTTGCAAAAATATGTGGTAAGATATAGAGCTCACACAATATGGTAATGTAAAACAACTTTTTTATTGTTCACGAAGTACATCACATGACATATGCATTTTTTGTCAGTTTTGCAAAATGTTTTGTTCAAATCGATGGCAATTCAAGACTAACAGTAACAGAAGGAACTGCATCATTGTATGATGTGTTTGACAAAATTGCACAAATGCTGTTCAAACCAGATTGATTTCCATCGAAATCCTGTTTGACATATTGTTACCTCATTGCATATTAATTAGAAATAAATTGTGCACCTTGGTCAACAGAGCCTTACAGAGGTGTTAATTATCACAAGAATTACTAACTCGTAACTTAAGATTTGGCTCTTTGAGTTATTTTTTGTTTTGGAAGCAGGTCAAATCGGCCACAGTTTTTAAATTTTAAATCACATACTTTTAACGCTTGAAAGTTACCACGATGTGTAAAAACATTCTTCCATTTTTTTCTCGCTAAGAATAAACCGGTTGAATCAACTGATCATGAAACTGGCCTGCCTGATGCAACATCGACGGAAGTATCAAGCCAAAATACTAATGATGGTTTGGGTTCTAAAGCTGAAAAGCGTAAATTCCAAGATGTCTGGATGTCAGAGTTTTTGTGGCTCATTATTTACGATTACAGTAGCGACGTTATGTCTTGTCATGTTTGCCGAATGGCAGGACCAGATATTGCTGGCAAAACCGAATTTGTTACTGGAAAGAAAAAGTTTAAACGTGAAAGTCTTGTTTATCATAATAAAAGTCAGAAAAATGAAAAATGTTTCAATATACAATGTATGGTATCAGCAAAAGCCCATTTCTTAACTTATAATATACTAGTACATTTTTAGCTCCAGTAAACCATCTTCAAGTTTTAATACTTCAGTCTTTTGAAAAACAGTAAAAAAAAAATGAAATTGGACTTTTAATGATATCAGGCACAGAAATTAACTTTTGTGTCCACAAGCAAATTGTGTGAATTTTGTAAATCTTTGAAGCATTTTTTTTTTCTGTGAGCATTTCAAAAATATAATAATGATAAACTCTAATCAAAGTTTGCTTTAGTAAATTTACAGAAGAAAGATGTTGATAGAACAGATTGAGATAGTATCATACACATACATTGTATGTTGTCAGTTAGGCCTATTTTTACTTTTAAAATAGTTCAAAATCATTTCGGGTCGTGACACCCATCGTCAAGGTTCTTGTGCGTGTTAAACTGCTAATAAAAACTGTGGAGAGGCTCCGATGTTTGAACTGGGTTTCGGTCACGATTGAGATACGGTATCAGTATCGTTTGCTAATAAATGAAAGGGAACATGTTTTTTGTCAATTCTCGATGTTTCTGCTTCATTTAAATGAAAGGGAACATGTTTTTTGTCAATTCTCGATCTTTCTGCTTCATTCAATCTCGGGCATCTACACTAACAGTCGCCCAAGGCGACTTAAAATTGTATTGGGCGAGTAAAAACTCAGTTACTTCTCGCCCAGGTGGCGACAGAGTTTTGGGAGCGATGTCCGGAATTCCAGCGCCGGTTTTTAGACGCATCAATACAGTGTGGGAAACGACCGCTCGCCAACTCGCCAAAGGCGAGTGGAAATGTCGGGTGGCGAGTACAATCCACTTTATACTCGCCAGTCTGGCGAGTAATAGTTGTAAGGCGAGTAGGAACTTGAAAACGCTCGCCACGATAACTGGTATACAGCTTTAAAATACCATAGCTCCCAAACAGTTAAAATATATGTTAACTGTGTCATTTATCCAACATTTTATTAATCATTGCTCGATAAGAAAACATTCCGTCATGTATCGTATCTATCTTTACCTCCAACGTTGGAGATCATGACACTTTCTCTACAGAAAAATTAAGTATACAATCCCGACCCGCATAATTTTGCCAAGGTCGATTTCACGATTAAATGAAATATTGTTTCATAAAAAATAGATGTGATGACTTTTAAAATTAATGCAAATACAATAATTTGGTTTTGAAATATTTAAAACGAATTCGTAGCAAAAACCTACGCGAAAATAAAAAGTTAAATATGTGTCGGAACCAGATTTGACATACATGTTTTATACCGCGTATCAAAACTTAAAAGTCTGTGCTTCCATACTTGATGAAGACGAAGACAACGAAATTGAGGAATAAGAGATCAACGCAGCTCTTAAGAGAGTGTTGATCCTTTTTGACCAAGTTAATGACTTGTCAAAATCTGCAAAATAAATTGTGGAACATTACTGTATTGTTTATTTGGTATTTGTTGGCGAGTTTAAAAAAAAATGTCACTCTCCAAACATGGCGAGCTCTATTTCATTTTGGCGAGTACTTGTTTCAATCCACTCGCCATTTTGGCGAGTGTTTGAAAAAAATGGTTTCCCACACTGCAATATTGCGACTGGTTTCCGATTTTTATGTTACCTATTTTGGTAAAGGTCAATTGAATCTGCGGTGTCAGTAGAAATGACAATGCATAATTTTTGTTGAATCATGTGCCGATATATTTCAACCGTTTCAGAGCCGAAGGTAGCTGCGGAACTGTAGCCCTTATGGTCCTATGGTCTGCAAATATCAGAAAACTGGCCAAGGACCATAAGCCAAGGGCTACGGTTCCACAGCTAAGCCGAAGGCTAAGCAAACTACAGCTGAGAAACGCGAACGTAAATATTTTAAAGATTGACTTGTCAAAATGGAGACATTGTTAAAACATCTGATTTACCATATCTGTAATCTACCTGAAAAAAAAAGCTAGGCACCTAAATTATTTCTTTGGCTCCTTGAAAATGAAAGTTAGGAGACCAGGTGGCAACCATGGTTCAAAAGTTAGTGTTTATCCCTGAATCTACTGGAAAATAACATACACCAATATTTTGCTTCCACTACATATTTTTTAGAGGNAAAATCGGAAAAGTACATGCAAAATGCGTCTTAGCGTCCGTTAATTTCGGACCCTGGATATTGCCTTTGTTATTGCCAAAGAAATAAATACATATAGGAGTTATATAGTACGAATTACATGTAGTATCTTTATTAATCTGGCTAGTATCGGTGATTTAGCTAGCGCTCGTCCCTTTCGTCATTGACGATTGATTTCCGAAAGTGACGAGTATTCCCCGTACCCAATTCGTCACTTGAATTTTCAACAAAAAAAAATCGTATTCGTAGAAAAATGTTGTAACAATCCATTCTTCTTTTTCATTTGCTGATTAAAACTAATTAGGCCTAGTCACTACAATGACAATTTTATTACATTTTACAAGCCAATCAACGGATTATAGAATTTGTGTTTTGATTGCATAATCTTTGATCTCACGGACACCTGGTTTGATTTTCCTGGTAATGATAATGATCCCGACAAAGAATTCAATCAACGATAATGATTTTTTTTTTATAGTTTTTTATAGATTTTTTTTTATAGTTATCATTATGGCATGTACTCAAAATGCCACAGTATGTATTTTAAATGGACATATTTTTGTAATCGTCATTTTGAGAAAGTCGCCGTCAAAATATATAATTGATTGATTGTAATCGTCATTCCTTTTACTATATTCGTCACAATGTCCGCTACAACGAACTATTTTTGCCACGTTTCATTTATGAAAATGTCGACATCATGTTTACTGAAATCTTATTTTGAAAGCGGTTTTCTCGAAAAGTCATAGAAACTTAAAAAATAAAAATGGCGCGATCAACAGAAGTTCGCAATCCACCGAAGCTACTTTTAACCAAACAAACTTTTGATGTATTTATTCTCATTTCTGTGAAATGAAATCTTAGTTCTCATAATTAATATTTATTATTTAATTTGGTTATTTATATGCCAAGGTTGGCCATGCACTGCACGAGGACGCACAAGTTTTTTTTTATCGATCAGCATCCAGGTAACAATTACGTTCTATTTATAGAACTATTTACAAACAGACACGTGTCTGCAATTAAAAAAAAATACAGTATTTTTATTTTTATTCCAATTGTTGCATTTTGATTATGAGGTCTGAGAAATAATTATTTATTTTACAACTTGCTTCAGTTTTTGATGTATGTTCTATATATTCATTACCTACACAGAGAAGTTGGACCATTAGGCAAATTGTCAGATACATATTTTTTTCTGCTGAAGACTACACAAATACGAGTTATTACAATTGTTGTGGTGCTAGACCAAAGCACAGTAACATTTCAAAAAGGGTGGGGAGGGGATTATTACAATTTGTGTGGTATTAGACCAAAATAGTGCCAATGTTATGTTTTATCAGTTGGTTGCTAATTTGCAGAGTATGTTCCTATCCTAGGAGGTTTTCATAGCTTTTCAATCTCCATTACTAGCCAATAAGGCAAAGTAACTGATTTTAAAACTAAGATCATTACATTCTTGTTTATTCTTAATTAGAAAAAAAAAAATTAAATGTTCTGCAAAAGTGACTAATGGTCTAAAAATCCTGGCTAAATCCCTGCTAGTATAAACATACTTTTGTTGGCAGGTAAAAAATATTCCCTCACAAGCCAGGGGCTAGTAGGAGCTGGTATGAATCGTAGAGCCCTGGTATTGAGAGCAAACGTTTTAAACGACAGAATAGAAAATGGTCTGCTGAAACGAAAATAATGTTGAAGAGGCTGGCAGTGGAAATTATCCCCCAATGCTGCAATGCATCAGTTAAGGGGGGTGAACATTTCACCAAAAATACCAATCATCTTTGCTTTTCATTCAATGTCAGATTACCAGATTTAATAGATAAGGCTCTGATTTCAAAATTCAACTGTCTGTCTGACAGACAGAAAATGTTTTTTTTATGAAAATAGAATTTGATTTTTGTTGTAATTTATGTTGCATTAAATTTGATTCTTTAATGTCATGATCATATCTTCCTCTGTGTTCCTGTGAAAAACCAGTCTGAAAATATAAAGCTTTCAAATGTAAAAAAAAAATCCCTACCCACCTACCCACTTGCTGATAGTGTGCAGGGGTGTGGAATTGTCATGCCCGACTCGCCCGACGCGTACATAGAACCTGCCGGACAAGTAGATTTTCCTGGCTAGCTTGTCCGGGGACAAGTAAATATCAACAAATAAAAATAATTTCTTATTAAAGTATTCTGGAAAGACAATTTCTCAAATGATATATCGTAAAATAGTAACGGTTATATAAATGTTTTATATGTTTTTTTTTTATTGGAAACCATCGCTTCAGTGGTGTTCCGAAAGCAGCTAAAAATAATCAGAATTGTACAAGTTCTAAGTTGAGTATTACGACCCGATTGCAATGATAATTGTAATGCATTTACTTAACGAAAACCGGGATCGTGTAACAGGTTTTTATTGATGTTCCGAATGTGGCGTTTCCTTGTTGGCCATGGCTTTTCGTAAAAAAACAGGGCCTAACATCCGTGAACATACATTGTATAATACAAATCGGGTTGCAGTCGTTACAATGGATAAATATTTAATAATAAAAAAAAGGCTGGAAAGGTTCTGTTCACAATGAGAAAGTTAACAAACGGTAAACTCTAGCGGGAAAAGACACATAATTTGTGGAAAAACACCTAACAGCGGCAACAGACTGTTCAGTCAAAGTGGCCAGCCAATTTCACATGGCTACTGCTGGATTCTGATATTGTCTCATATTGCAATATCTACAGCCGTACAGCCTACAGCCACAGGAAATATTTAGATTTTGCTGACCGGAAATCATTAATGTTTTTTTTTTGTTGCAAAATCGTGGACAGAATGGATACTTATCTTCCCATGCCCATGGAGACACAACTAAAACGGTTTGATGGATAAAGCCATAGTCAAGGTTAATCAAAATTAACTTGATTGATATGAGAATATTTTTCAATACAGCTTATTTTGTATCTATAAACAACCGGATATTCTCTGACTGCACATTCCTATATGAAATTTAAATTTAAAATGGTCTTTATTTGGGCAGTGATCACTTAGACAGGGATGTTTGTGTTAACATTTCAAATTTTAGCAATGATGTAATAGAAAATATAAACAAGTTCAATTTACTTTTTTTAGTTAGCAACTGTGTTTGCAAGTATCAAATGTTTATTAAAAAAAAAAAAAAAAAACAGGACAAATAGGATTTTGTCCGGACAAGTAACTTTTTTCAGATAACTTGCCTGGGGACAAGTAGAATATTTCAATATTTCCACACCCCTGATGTGCATTAGTATCTGGGAAGGGGGCAATCTTTCTTTTTTAGCCGAGTTGCAACAAAGTTGCAGTCGGCTTATGTTTTGGCGAAATGCGGGCGGGCGTATGGATATCTTCGTTAACGCGATAGCACTCTTAGTTTTTGGCCGATCAACATGATTCTTGGTAGGAAGCATTATTACACTATTATTTAGAGCTAGTTCGAAATTCAGATTAATCTATTGTTTTTTTCTTGTAAAATCATGGTTTTTTATAGAAAAAGTACATATTTTGAGAATTATCTTCGTTAACACGATAACACTCTTAGTTTTTGTCCGATCAACGTAATTTTTGGTAGGAAGCATTATTACACTATTATTTAGAACGAGTTCGAAATTCAGATTATCTATATTTTTTTTCTGGTAAAATCATGGTTTTTTATAGAAAAGTACATATTTTGAGAATTATCTTCGTTAACGCGATAGCGCCCTTAGTTTTTGGCCGATCAACATAATTTTTGGTAGGAAGCATTATTACACTATTATGTAGAGCGAGTTCGAAATTCAGATTAATCTATTGTTTTTTTCTTGTAAAATCATGGTTTTTTTATAGAAAAAGTACATATTTTGAGAATTACACATTTCTCTGAAACTACATAAGATAGAAACTTAATATGTGGTATGGATGGAGATGCCAATGTGAAGTTGTGCATTCAGCATTTTTGATCCCCACGGCTCAGCCCCAACCCGCTGGGGAATCTGTTTTAAAAATGTGACCGAGATCTCCACCCTAAACCATATATATTTATGATCAGGGTGACTAGGCAAATTAAATGCCTTATAGCTCAGGCCCCGGGGGTGTCATACCCCACCCCCTACCTGAAGTGAACTTTTTAATGGTTGAGATCCCCACCCTTAAACCATATATATTTATGATCAGGGTAACTAGGCAAATTAAATGCCTTATAGCTCTGGGCCCCGGGGATCATACCCACCCCTAAACCATATATATTTATGATCACAAGACCAAATGATTTTGACTTGCAACTAGGCTGTTGCATCTCTGATGCTTTCTCGATTTTTTTTTATATTAAATTAAAATTCCATCTGAAACTAAAATTTTGAATTATTGTAACTTAGGGGAAACCATTTGATTCTGTGGGGACGGCTATGAAGACTTGGTACTGGATATACATGTATGAATGATTTAAAAAAAAATTGCAGCTGTGGTTGGCCAGTTCCCCTTATGCTAGCAGAAACATGCCACAACTACGATAATTTTATATTTTTGTAATCTACTTTGAGGTTTTTTCTTAACTTCATATTTTCACCAGCCATCAAAACTTCAAATGCATTTACTGCTTTCTTTGTTCCAGTTTCAGCCACTGTATCTAGCATTTGCACAAATGCAGTTACCTCTTTTTCATGAGAAGAGAAGCTGATATGGGCTGTTTAAAAAAAAATGACCCCAAAGTGTGACATAGGTGACCAAAATTAAAGTAATTTGAAATTGATGTCCGATTGAATTTTAAGGACCCACATAAGTCCAAGTTTACTAATTTATCATCGGTTTGTGAAAGAAATTAAGAAAACAAAAATTTGCAACATTTTATTAATGGCTTTTGATCTATATTTTTGTAACACTAACAATATTTCTCAACAAAATTACAACAGAAGTAATTCTAAAAATTATTGTACATTATTAATTTATTACTACAACCAAGTTCAAAAATTAATTTTCGATCATTTTTAACCAATATTTTTAATTTAGAGATAAAATTTAATGTATTTTCACCATTTTTTAAAGTAATTTTTTGGTTTCTCATTACAAAAGTTTCTGTTTCTCTTAAAAAAAAGGTCCACACTGATATGAAAAGTACATTTGAAGACACATACACGATACTAATTCATTCACTGAAAATTTCATAGAAATTGCTTTATCCATTTTTGTGTTATTGACAAATGACAAATGAAAAATGCATGTATTTTTACCTAATTTTGTTACACTCCTGACATATTTTTTTTATATATCAACTAAGTGAATATTTCAACAGAAATAGGTGTTGAAATTGGAGTCCAATGAATAAAACAGGCCATCAGCATATAATTTAACAATTATCTATTAGAGAAATATTAATTTGCTTGATATTAAGACCTAAAGTTGACTGCAAGCAGCTGTATCAAGTAACTTAGGGCAGTAAAATACTTGAAAAATACATTCTACCAAATTTATTTACTTCTCACTTGCTTTCTTATTACATCAGAAAAGTTCACATTGTTTTATTTATTCACATTGTTTTAATATTTTGTTTGGTGGTAAGTACAAAAATAGGTCAGGAGTGTAACAAATGTTCAACTCAATGGAGACTTGTAGTTTTTGATGCTGAAGAAGGAAGGACTCACCCTAACTTTCCTCTGTCTGTTTTAATTTTGATGATATGACATGAGATTGGTAATTTTAGAGCTATGGTCTATTGACAAGAATGACGGTATTGGCAGCCATATTTGTCGACTGATCAAAATCACAGCAAAAGTTTTGAACTAGATACCATATAAAGGAACATCCACACCAATTTTGGTTCCAATCTGCCTATTGGATTCAGAGGACATGACTTCAAAAAAAAATTACTACGACGGATGCCAAATGATGGAAATAGCTAAAAAGTAGGATTTGTGTCAGGAGTGTAACATTTTATGTTGATAGTTAAATACATAGCTATTTTCCAATGAATGAAACAATTATTCACAAAACATTTAATATTTTAATTACCAATATTTATATCCTTCATTTCTGCTTTGTGAAAACTAGAATCATAAGAATGTCTTAATCATTTTTGAAAAACTCTTTGAAGTGGTCATGATTATATAGATTATTTTTCAATCAGTGGCTTAAATAAATTATAACAAGGAGATAGAATGCTACAAATATAATAGAATTGCATTACAATACCTCAGCAAGACACAGATGGTCAGTTTCAGTCAACCAAATTTTCTAAATCTGACTAAAAAGTAAGTTCAATAGTGCTTGTATTTAATTGGATAAAAGCGTTACACTCCTGACATAGATGTTTTGGCCACACAAAAGAACTGGCGGTCATCAGATCATTATGCTTGTCACTCATGATCATTGACAGGACTGTTGACTAAATTAAAACACAAAATATTATAATTAATAAGATTGTGTTAAAATTATGACCTTGTCAATTTAAATGTTACACTCCTGACATATTCCACAGGTGTTCTTCTATTGAACACAGGATTGAGGCAAAAGCTCACAGAGACATGTTGATGCTTCTGGTTTCAGCTATGATACTTAAAGAGACAATTAACCATTGTCAGTTGTTGAGAAGTATGCTACATACCTAAATAATTTCACTTTTAGAGAACACAAACAGTTTTATTGACCTTTATTTTTTTGATACATGGTAATTTTACCTATCCGGTCCTGTCTTCAAAATTACAAAAAAATGCATAAATTATGCATGAAATTTTACCTAAAATATCAAAGTTTTCCATAAGATATATTTTTCTACTGTACAATTATTTGTTTTCTAATTACACAACATAGCAGTACATGCATCTTTGTAAATGTCACACTAAAAGTGTTACACTCCTGACATTTTTTTTTACATTTTTGGACGCTATTTTTTAGTGGTAGCAGATAATGCCGTGAAATTTTGCAGCAAGGTTCTATGTACCAAAGTACATATTCTGATACAAAAAGATCCAATTTAAATCATCACATATTAGAATGGTCAATGATAAAAGAAATGGGGTCATTTTTTTTTAAACAGCCCATATACAAAAAAAATGTACTTTGTTCCAAAATTGTTTTTTTTTATTTCTGCACCGTTGCTGACACTACTTCGAAGTTTTTACCGCATAAACTAAATTTGGAGTCCGGTCCAGAAACGGTAATCACCGCGATCCGGATTTGACGCGAATTTTTATTATTATTTTTTTTGCTAAAAAAATATTAAGGCCGGTGCCGTAAAAATAGGGTCGGTCGGATTACCGGACACACAAATTTTTTTTTAGGCCTTGTCAGCTTTGTCTGACATTTGTTGTTAAAACCATATTTTGCAGACTGCTTTTTGTGGAGTAGAATTTTGTTCTATCCATATGGAAATGTGGAGTATGTGAGCTCGCATCAGTGCTGACATTTTTCCCCCTAATTAATCAAATGTTGTCTGTTTATTATAGATGGATTTGCCATTGAAGAACCAGAGACAGAGTATGATGAAGAATTTCATGTCATTACATGTGCCACACTCCCTGACAGTTGTGAACATGAAGATCACAGCCGTTGCTCTGTAATACAGAGATGTGACAAAGGTTATGACCGTTGTTTCATTGCCTGGCAGTCTGTTAACGGTTCAGAGGACATTCTGAAGCATCAGGGATGTTGGACTGCCAGTGATAAAACTAAATGTGCCACAGCTGAGTGTAAACAGGATCCAAGCATAGAAAATCTAAACTTCTGTTGCTGTAATACTGATCGATGTAATACTAATTACACCGTAGTTGTTGGAACACCTTCGCCTATAGAAGGTAAGGTCAAAGTAATACTAATTACACCGTAGTTGTTGGAACATCTTTGCCTATAGAAGGTAAGGTCAAAGTTATAATGATCAATGTAATACTAATTACACCGTAGTTGTTGGAACACCTTCGCCTATAGAAGGTAAGGTCAAAGTTATAATGATCAATGTAATACTAATTAC
>MJUT01060174.1:103473-167970 GCA_002080005.1 Gigantidas platifrons | reverse complement strand
CCTATAGAAGGTAAGGTCAAAGTTATAATGATCAATGTAATACTAATTACACCGTAGTTGTTGGAACACATTCACCTATAGAAGGTAAGGTCAAAGTTATAATGATCAATGTAATACTAATTACACCGTAGTTGTTGGAACACCTTCACCTATAGAAGGTAAGGTCAAAGTTATAATGATCAATGTAATACTAATTGCACTGAAGTTGTTGGAACACCTTCTCCCCAGAAGGTACGGTCAAGGTTTTAACGATTGGTGTAATAATAATTACATGTACAAATGACAGAAATTTGTAATATTTGTTCACAGTTCAATATAGCTGAAATACTGCTAAAGTTGATGTGAAGCATCGATCAGTCATAACTGCATCGGTGGTGTAATGGTTAGCAAGCCGGTCTCGAATGTGGTAGATCGTGAGGTCAAGCTCTGATCGGGTCATATCAAAGACTATTAAATTTGTATTTGTTGTTTCTCCGCTAAGCATGCAGCATTAAGGAGAAAGAGCAGAGATTGGTTGGCTCGAAATCAGGCTAATGTGTCAGAGTGGGGGTGACATGTCTATCTGTGGACTGTTGTTTCAGTTAGCTAGTACTATAAAAATCCAACTAAGCATGTTGGTTTAGTAAGAAGTGGACCTCATCATCATCTGATTGAAAATTAACTTGTTCTTGCCGTGATATAGCAGAAAAATTGCTGAGTTAGTGTTAAACAACAATCATTCATTCACTCATTCTTGTAGTTTAGGAAATTAATTTGTGAAAAATGCACGCCACAATATAGCTGAAATACTGCTTAAGTAGATGTTAATCATCAATCAATCAATCACATTATAAATATAACTGTAATGTACTAGACAACATAGTAAATATTTGATGTGATATTTTCAGATTCTTCATTCCCTACCACTGTAGAGGAGAAAGATGAGTTGATGACCACCGTGATGTTCTCGTTAGTACCCATCCTTATCTTAGTTCTAATTATAGTGGGCGTGTTCTTCCTGTGGAGATATTACAACAAAGATCGGTAGGTGTGGCTAATCCTTATCTTATGCCATCTTTTTAAAAATACTCTAAATTCGAAAAATATTTGCATGATTTTTTTTCATATGAATCCAAGACCACCATAAAAGATCAAACAGAAAACCGCCTTACTAATCATTTGAAAATTTAACAGCCTCGGGCAACAGGATTGGCGTTAAGTGTCGAACCCTGTAATTAACCAAAATTTGTCAAACTAAAATGATGATCATTATATTTTCTTCAGAATATCAAAATTTAGTCTTAAGATTTATAACGAAATAACCAAAACAGCAACCATACTAATATATACAGTCAAACTTGTGTTAAGAGGTCAACTATGGGATAATGAAAAATTGGCCTTATTAGACAGATGACCTCTTGAAAGAGATTCAATTCATATGAAATTTTGACAGGACAAGAAAAGGTGGGCCTTATACAGGTGACTGCATGGGCTAGTTCAGACTTGCCTACCCTCACGATTTTTTGGGCTATCTTTCGCCCTTACGATTGTTGTCAATTTCCTTACGATTCGGCAAATTTGTGGTATTTCCAGAAAGTTTTTGGTTCCTGTCTGTCATTTCACTGCGGTTGCGTATATTATAGATCGTATCGGCATTTCCGGTGATTAAAAAAAAATATGTTAAAACGAACTTTGTCAAAATTTTGACAAAAATCCAAAATCGATTTAAAATGTTAACATTATGTGGTTATATCATGTGTCATTCTCAATATGTGTAGTTTCTGTGCTTAAAATTGCATTTTGTGACCAAAAAAAAGAACCTTACTATTTTGTATCTCAACTTACTATTATTTTTCAAGCACCTTACTATTTTTAACAAAATGGGGTAGGCAAGTCTGCTAGTTTGACTATGATGTTTGCTGTATTTTACAGGTATGGACATCAACAACTTCCTACCATTGATCCAGAATTAAGTACACCACCGTCACCTCAGCCATTAAAACCCATACAATTGGTAGAACTGAGGGCACATGGTCGATTCGGCGAAGTCTGGAAGGGAACCATGGCAACAGAATCAGTGGCCGTCAAAATATTTCCTATGAAGGAAAAGTTATCTTGGATGATGGAGCAAGATATATATAAACTACCTCATATGAAACATGAACATGTTTTACGTTTTATCGCTGCTGAAAGGCGCGACACTAAATTGTGGCTGATTTCTCAGTTTCACGATAATGGTTCCCTCTGTGATTACATGAAAGGTCATACATTGACGTGGGGTGAGATGTGTAGGATCGGTGAGAGTATGGCTAAAGGTTTAGCTTATTTACATGACGATATTCCTGGTGTTGGGTCATTTGATGCAAAGCCTTCAATTGCTCACAGAGATTTTAAGAGTAAGAACGTTCTATTGAAGTCTGACTTAACTGCTTGCATTGCTGACTTTGGTCTGGCGTTGAAGTTTGATGCTGGAAAGAGTGCTGGAGAAACTCATGGACTGGTATGTTATCACATGTTTTATACTGATAGTAACAGAATCATATATCATTGAAGTCATTCTCAACAAAATCTTGCCATTCTTGGGGCTGTCATGGTCAGGATCCTATGGTAGTTGGATCTATAACTACCTGTGCAATCAGTGCTTATCATCACTGAAGAAGTGAGTTCGAACCCTGTTCATGACGAGGTGTACTCGATACAACATTATGTGATAAAGTTCGTCACTTGCTTGTGACAGGTGGTGGTTTTCTCCGGTACTCCGGTTTCCTCCACCAATAAAACTGACTGCCACGATATAGCTGAAATATTCTTGAAAGTGACGTTAGATATCATAAACCAACCAAACCAACCAATGGCCCCTGTCAAATATTGATATTATGTATGTGGTGTTTAACATCATAAACTAAACCAAATAATAAAAAAAAATCTTGTATAAAAAAATTATGATGTAATGGTTAGTGTGTTCGCCTTGAGTGTAGTAGAATGTTAGTTCAAGCTACGATCGGACCGATTAAAGACTAAGAAACAGGTATTTGTTACTTCTCCGCTCAGCAAACTGTATATGGAGGGAGAGCAAAAACTGGGACGCTCAGAATTGGGATAATGTGTCAGAATGGAGCAACGTGTTTACCTGTTGTTTCAATCGTTGAGCTAGCATTATAAAAATCTATGGTCGAAATATAATTTGTACTAGCCATATGATATACCTGAAAAATGGTTCATTTGACTTTAAATGACAATCACTCACTACATGTAACTTTTCTGCACCTGATAAACTGACGAATGGTATTTTACTGAAATTCTGTTGATAGCGGCGATAAACACGCTGAACTATATAAACAAAATCCAGTGACCGGGAAAGTCCAGCGCAATTTGCGCATTAAGCTGAAAAATGGCGCAGTGAAAGTAAAATGTAAGCGCCCGTGTGGCGCACAATAATTTTGCAAGGTTCGGTAGATGGAACGATAGTCATCAGTCGTGCGGTACATCGAATGGCAGTGAACCCCTTGAAAAACAGTGAACCCCACTGAATTATGCATAATCTTGTTGAAATCGGATCATTGAGAATGTTTTGCCTATTTATATATTGATCGAACTGTCTCGTGGTTTTTCCATTGCTTAACGCTGAAGTAAATATAATTATGAAATGTCTAAATACCGGAAAAGAATAACAACCAATGATGTGACTTTTTTTTCCAAATGTTGCTCCAAATAAACGTTTGTAAATTTGATTTTTGACAAATATGAATCAAATGAATGAAAATTTGTATAAAATCATCCCAAAATTCAATATGAAATTTTATTTTAACGGAAAATTATATTTCTGAAAGTACGTGACTGCAAGTAATTGTTTGCTGGTATTTATTTGAATTTTATAGAAATATGCCTCCCAAAAAAAGCAGCGTCTGCCTGTTTTATCTGGCCAGAAGACTTTGTTTTCGTTTGTTGGTCGAGATGGAAATAACAATTTCGATCCTGACGATTTCGTGAGAAAAGAAACTGAAAATATGATTGACTCTGGCTCACAAGACGTACAAGTACCCCCGACCCTGTCTCATCAGATTGTGATGCTAACGAGAAAGAAGACGTCCACAAATACCGTCCTGTTCATGGTTGTTTATTGTTTAAAATTTACTTGGAATAAAAATTCATTTGAAATGTATGACTTTATAAAGCCTTTTGACCTTTATTTGATATTACTGTGTGTGTAACTGAGCTGAGAACAGATTCAATAACAAAGGCATTAAAGGTGTATCAAATGTTAATTTTTTATTCTCTGTAATTTTAATTATATTCAATATCAACTTGTGAAGTTGTTCTTGTTCCTTTTGGTACAAAATGTAAGTGGTTTCTCAATTATATTGGTCAAGATAAGAAAATCTACAATACAATTTAAAGTGTCACTGGATTGGAGAAATGAAGCTTGAAGCCCTATTATCTGTTCTCCCTGATAATTATAATTATGTAGGATATTAAAAATAATAGAAAAATAAGTGATATTTGACTGCTTATAGATATTAAATGGAGAAATTTTTAATATGTGGCATGCTAAAGCGTATGTTTCGATAATGGGCAATGTTAAACATTTCAGTCCTTGGAATAACAATGTAGTGAAGCAGGTAGTCTGTAGAAATGACTAGAAAACTGAAAAGCAATTCAATTTCTATCAATTATATTTTTTTAAATGTTACATGAGCTATAGCAGGGGTCGACTTAAGAAAAAAATTTTACTGGCCCTTTGGGCCAGTCAAATTTTTGAACAACTTGCCCCTTCAAATTTCCACTAGCCCAAGAGATATGAATCAGAAAGGTGAACTCATTTTCTCCGGAACGATAAGCAGTTCCTACTCCACTAGTGGCATCCACAAATAATTAAACTGACCGTCAGTGATTTAAACATGTACATATAGCTTTTGTATTCTGTGAATGAATGTTGTACTTGCTCCAAACAAGAGTAAAGTTCATGACATTTTCCCATACATGCAGTGTTTTTAATGCATTACAATTAACAGGTATGGTTAGAAGATAATCAAACAATCTACATACAGTCAAACTTGTCTCAGTGACCCCCTCTGTATAATGGCTTCCTTTGTTAGCCGACCTTATTTATTCCTCCCCAGCGTTTTTCCGTGCATTCGACTTTTATATAACGACCCACTGTCTAACGCGACTAACGACCGTGTTCTTTGGGTGAAAATCCTTCATATAACGACTATAAGAAGATTATTATCAAACCGGAAGTTAGATAATAAATAAACAAACACAGTCCCAACTTTGGAAAAATTTCCGTTTTGCCCAGCTGCAGCGATTGTTGCCAATATCCCTCTTACTGATATCGGCATGATCTACTGACAACATCTCACTCCCAAAATCCATACCTGTTACTAGTTCATAATAATAGATTTTTCATATTAAATGAAGTCACGATTAGCGTTATTGTGTATCCACCATTTTTTACAGGTAAGTTGTTCACGTGATGATTTATTATTGTTGTTTTGGTTTATTTGGGTTTATTTCTTATTTATATTAAATTATTTAAATTGCTTACTTAACTATAGAAAATACCGTTTTAATCTTTCAGTTTTATAAATAAATAATCGTGATTTTGAAAATTATTGAATTATGAAGTACTGGTTCCCAGCATATATTTCTGTCAATATTCGCTTAACGTGTGGTAACAGATCAAGGTAAACACATGCTGATTGTGTGATTAGGCTATTTATAGCTTTCGGCGAGTGATTGAAGTTGAATTTTATGTTTTGTCAGGAAATTTCATTAGTCCTTGTTATCAGTCGATATTGAATGACACGGAAGTACGAAAAAATCTACCGGTTGCAAGAAACGAAAGTTGCTGGCCCAAGTGGCCCGAGAATATCAACTGGCACAGCAGGCCAATCTTTGTTCAGTTTGACTGGCCCGACCGTAAATATACTGGCCACGGGCCAGTGGTTACGTCGAACCCTGCTATAGTATGAAAATACATATCTATGCATTAATTATTGTGCTGGAAATTTATTTCATTTACAATGGCCCATTCATATGATAGCATGGCCCATTGAAATACAGAATGGCCCATTGAAATTTTTTTGAAGGGGCCATGGGCCCATTCTGAAAAAAACCTTCAAGATCACTGAAAATCATATGACCAGTTGATTGTTAAACAAAATCCTAACTAAATTTGCAATAATCACATGTTCAAGAAAATCTATTCATCAAAATCACACACCCAGACAAGTTTAACAAAATCTTTGTTTGTTTATATAAATACATTGTATGTTATCTAAAAATGGCCAATTACAGATTACATCCGATTCCATGGGAAAATGTAATCGATTACAACTGGTACAAAACAGACACCATCTTCATCTTGTCTAAATGTGACTTGTTCTCACCATGATAAAGCATTTAGACAACAGTCATTCATCTATTAAATATTTGATACAAAGGTCACAGTCCAATTTTTTCTGGTCAATTAATATGCAATTAAACAATACTGACAGGAGATATATTTTTAAAACATTTAAACCACAATAAATAGTTTCTCCCCAATATTATCCACAACCAATTAAGGTATGTCATAACCAGGGCTCTACAATTCATACCAGCTCCCACTAGCCCCTGGCTAGTAAGGTAACATTTTTTACTCGTTACTTGCCAGATTAATAAAGATACAAATTCGTACTATATAACTTCAATATGAATTTATTTACAAGTGCATAATTATTAATCCCCTGAATGAGACAGAATATGCTTAGTTGGGGAATGGGCTTTTGCTGAAACCATATTGAAACATTTTTCATGTTTCAGACTTTTATTAAGAAAAACAAGACCTCTGGGCCTGCCTTCCTGCAAACATCACACTACATAAATACAATTCTTACTGGAATCATAAATGAGCCACGTAAATGTTGAATTTGTGCTTTCCACCTTTAGAACCCGAAACTTCATCACTTTTTTTGCTTGATACTTCTGTGGATATTGCATTAACAGGCCAGCTTTATGATAAGTTAATTCAACCGGTTTATTTTTAGCGTAAAATTTTGTATGCAGGCAGGGTTTTTGTTAGACCTAATAATGTTATGGACAATTGTCCTAAAAGTGGTATTTCCTATCAGTCATTCCCTATTTACTTAACTAAATATTTGTCCTAAAAGTCTTCAAAGTTTCAAAATCTTTAGGCCATTTGCCTAGAAAATGCCCCAAACTGAAACCCTGGCAGGTTTTTGATTTTTGCTTGTGATCACTTGCAAGCATTAAAAGTACATGATTTAAAACTTTTATGTCTGAGTCAATTGAATGAATTGTGCGGTTTAAAAGACCTGAAAATCAAAGTAGGATTTTAAAATGAAAAATACAATCGGGGATGGAATGAAAATGTTTCGAAAATATCAACTCGACGTCTGGCTATCAACACAGAATTTTTACTCAGATTTTACAAAGGTAACTCGCAAATTAATGCACGTGTTTTAGTCGCATTGTAGAGCAATGCTAACACAAATATTCATCGCATGCTGCTACCTTAATTAGGTATTGAAGATTGGCAGGTGTGTTTCTGCTACCTTAGGTATTGATGAATGGCAGGTGTGTTTCTGCTACATTTTTGTACCTTAATTAGGTATTTAAGAATGGCAGGTGTGTTTGTGCTACCTTAGGTATTGATGAATGGCAGGTGTGTTTCTGCTACATTTTTGTACCTTAATTAGGTATTTAAGAATGGCAGGTGTGTTTCTGCTACCTTAGGTATTGATGAATGGCAGGTGTGTTTCTGCTACATTTTTGTACCTTAATTAGGTATTTAAGAATGGCAGGTGTGTTTCTGCTACCTTAGGTATTTAAGAATGGCAGGTGTGTTTCTGCTACATTTTTGTACCTTAATTAGATATTTAAGAATGGCAGGTGTGTTTCTGCTACCTTAGGTATTGATGAGTGGCAGGTGTGTTTCTGCTACCTTAGGTATTGATGAATGGCAGGTGTGTTTCTGCTACCTTAGGTATTGATGAATGGCTGGTGCATTTCTTAAATTTAATTTAGTGCATTATGATTAACAATATATTGGCTACATAACCTAAATAATATTGATACTGAATTTTTTTGTAGATAGAATCAACATATAATGTTAATGTTCTTGTAACTTTCAGGTTGGCACAAGACGATACATGGCCCCAGAAGTTTTAGAAGGAGCCATTTGTTTTAATCGTGATGCCTTCCTCAGAATTGACATGTACGCCTGTGGGTTAGTACTGTGGGAGCTCGTCTCTCGGTGTTCTGCAGCTGAGGGTCCGATTGATAATTACCAGCTACCATTTGAAGAGGAAGTTGGGACACACCCAACATTAGAGGACATGCAGGAGTATGTTGTACTAAAGAAATGTAGACCAACAATAAAGGAAACTTGGCTAAGACACTCGGTAAGTATAACTTTTTATACCCCCGCTCCAGCGGAGGGGGGTATATACTGTTTTACCATTGTCCTTCTGTCCGTCCAAGATATTTTTCATTGCATTTTTCTCTGCAACTATTGATGACAGAAATCTGATATTTGGTCACAAGCTTCATATATAGGTATGCCATATTGTTGGAAGCATTTTTGGACCCGTCAGATTCCTACTTCCTGTTTGCCGACTTAGTTGGTTTTTATACACATTGAACATATATGCGGGGGTATCAAAGGTGAGCATTAGCTCACAGCTAATCTTGTTAGTGCAGAGATACATGTACCAACCACCCCTATTTTGGCAGTGTTACTTCAATTTTTCAATGGAAAATCTGCCCTCCGATTTAATAAATCTGATCATATTGCATTCAAAATCCGGAAATTGTTCGTATGTTGTACCGTCAACGGTTAATTATTATTTTTGATTGCAAGATTCTTGGAAAACCAATGAACGTTTCCGTTACATTCAAGCGTTTTAATGACTTTGGTCAGCAAACCTGGGTTTTTTTCCCGTTTCGACAAATGAAAATATATTACATGTGTTGTTCAACATGGCAAATTCTCCAAAGAAGCAGAAATTTGAACATAATCAGAGGTTCTTTGAAGCACACAAACAACTATTCCATTGTTTTATGACATCCAGAACATACATGTATTGTAAAATATTTTGTAATGACATTTCTGTTGCTCATGGATGTAAGGGAGATCTTACTCTTATATGCCCAGAATGCAGGATTTTCATCTGACATTTATCCCAGGGGTTCTGGAGCCTTCAACGGTCGTAAAATGCACCTCCAGAATATTTCGCTTCGCGATCTGGTTACACCTATTTCTCCTCCATTTTATTTGACATACCTGTATAGTAGCTTAGTCACTATGTAATTATTACATTGCTTTGACTTAGTTTACTATGTAGGTATGGATAATTATAGTATATTCATTCTTATATCTATTGAATTTTGACTTAGTCATTCCATGTAAATTTCAAAGCATTTTTGTGGCCAAGTCACTTAATAGAAAACTGTAATGGTGAGCATGCTTGTCTCGACTGTGGTAGTTCAGAGTTCAAGCACCTGCCATGTCAAACCAAAGATTATGAAATTGGTATTTGTTGCTTCTCCGCTAAGCATGCAGTATAAAGGGGTAAGAGCAAAGACTGGTTGGCTCAGAATCAGGATAGTGTGTCCGAAGGTGGCGACATATCTTCTTAAGGACTGTTGTTTCAGAGTTGGCACTAAAAACCAATTAAGCATGGTGGTCTAGTACAAAGCGGACTTCATCATCATCTCATTGAAATGCGATTTGTTCTCTTTATGATATTGCTGAAATATTGCTGCTTGTGCATTAAGCAACAATCACTTACTCACTTAGGCCAAAAAAAAAATATGTGTTTACGGTCACCGATCGACTCTAAATTTTGCTAGCGACCCTATCAATTTTTACACGAAATTCGGATAACCATTTTTGTTGTTTAATCAGCAGCAATGTTTTATTTTTCAATCACTAGCTTTTGCCGAAACTGAGAGCAAAGAAGGTAGAAAAACTGCGTAACTCTTCATAAAATGAAATACCGAAATCGGATTCCGGAACGACTTTCTGGTTTTGCCGATAACATTTTAAAAAAAAAATTAATGCCGACCGACCGACCCTAGATTTTTTTTACATGCGACAGTAAACACACATATTTTTTTTTTTGCCTTATAAAGATTCGGTGACTTAATTAATTTGAATCATCTCGTTTACTCCACAAGTCAAATGCTTCATTGTTAATTTAAGTTACCCTAAGAATAAATAACAATAATCCAAAAAATTTAAAAAGAATTTAGAATATACATGTAATTTGAATAATTATGCAAAATTTAAAACATAGCTATCACAACTTTGTGTAATCATCTCATTGAAAATTATCTTGTTCTTGCCATGATATAGCAGAAAAATTGCCAAATTTGCATTAAACAACAATCACTCACTCACTCAAAACTTTGTGTTACAGGGACTAGAAGTTATGATCAATACAATAGAAGAATGCTGGGATCAAGATGCAGAGGCTAGAGTATCTGCCAACTGTGTACACGAACGTTTAATAGCCTTGGGTAGGACGGCTAATGTGTCCAACGTGATTCTATCAATAAATGAAGAGATACCCTATCAGATATCTTCCATTACAACATAGTCACACACAGTGTTGACAAATATTGGTTGAATACACAAAAAAGATGTTTTATTGACAACATTTTTGGTGCATACGTAATGAATTTCATTATACTGTAGTAGTCTCATTGTAAAAAAGTCAAAGTATTGTAGATAGAGAGTTGTATTGATAATCTGCTGTATGAGGTAGAAATTTGCAGATATACGTAGATACAAAAATGTATATTCATAATATTTTACTGTGAAAAAAGATTAGTTTTACTCTGTTTTAAGAAATGCATAATTGTTGCAAAGCTTTTTGTAACAGTAAAATTATGAATGAATGTTTGCAAATATTCTAAAAAAAAATTCATATCCTGAAATGAATTTGATTGGGTAAAATAATACCTCAGTCTTTGAAAACTTAGAATTAGACATTGTTGTGGAATTCAACATCTTGTTGTCATGAAAATCAATCATGGAATTCAACATCTTGTTGTCATGGAATTGAACATTTTGTTTTCATGGAATTCAACATCTTGTTGTCATGGAATTTAACATCTTGTTGTCATGGAATTCAATGTCTTGTTGTCATGGAATTCAACATCTTGTTGTCATTATCTACCATTTGTTTATTTGCCTGAAATATTTCTTTATTTAAAATGTATCCGACCAAAATTTTGAGAAAAACAAATTCTAAATTTTGTTTGTTACATCTCAATTTATTTTCTCTCCAGATACATGTACGTTCAGGTAAAATTGAACTTTGAACTGTACCGTGTAGAATAACACATCATTGTTAAATTTTACATTTTCAAGACTGATATAGAATGGCATTTTATTGTAATTTTTGTTTCATTGTACAAAAACAAAGACAATGTATTAATTAGATTCAATGTTAATTGTTTTATCAGTGTTAGTGACTATTAAGGGCATTTTTAAATAAATGTCTGGATATTTTGTACTAAATGTTTATATTAGCTGAAATATTTATATGACTGACTGCTACTCTTATTATTAACATTGTTAAAATTACACTGTTAAAATCAAACATGGGGAGATAATCCATCTACAAAACAGGATTACCTCCCTTTGTACTGTTTGTTGTCATGTGCAATGCTATTGTCAAAGAAAGAGAAGACATTTGAGTTATTTTATGACTAAGTCATATTAGAATTTGAAAACTTGTGACTAAGTCATGTTAGAATTTGAAACTTATAACTAAGTCATGTTCAGAAAAAAATCGTCACTATAGAAGACAGGAAAAAAACTGACTTGAAAGAAAATAATGGAACATGGTATCTTAAATACATGTAGTTGATAGTTGTCTAAGGCTTAGGCTGACTTGAGAGAAAATGATATGACATTGTATCTTAAATAGTGAGAAGATGTTTAAGGCTTAGGCTGACTAGAGAGAAAATGATGTGACATTGTATCTTAAATAGTGAGATGTTTAAGGCTTAGGCTGACTAGAGAGAAAATGATGTGACATTGTATCTTAAATAGTGAACAGATGTTTAAGGCTTAGGCTGACTAGAGAGAAAATGATATGACATTGTATCTTAAATAGTGAACAGATGTTTAAGGCTTAGGCTGACTAGAGAGAAAATGATGTGACATTGTATCTTAAATAGTGAGAAGATGTTTAAGGCTTAGACTGACTAGAGAGAAAATGATGTGACATTGTATCTTAAATAGTGAACAGATGTTTAAGGCTTAGGCTGACTAGAGAGAAAATGATGTGACATTGTATCTTAAATAGTGAACAGATGTTTAAGGCTTAGGCTGACTAGAGAGAAAATGATGTGACATTGTATCTTAAATAGTTGAGACTTGATTGACATTGTCATCAAGATATCACTTATTGATAATAAACTTGATTGGAACAATCTTAATGTTAAAGGAGATACCGTATATCATATATTGTAAAATAGTGTTGTGAATCTTCTGGGACCGAAATAAGGCTTAATTGAAAGTCAGCAGAGAATCCTGTTGACAGAGGTGTTACGTCACAATGAAATTTTACTTTCCAGAAGTCAGTCAAGCCCTATCTTAATTTCAATGTTGATTTATCTGTTTAATAGATAATTAAGCAGTCTGTTTCCATGGACATAATTACAGACAATAGTTTTAGAGTTAGGTAATTTTCAGCCTAGTGCAAATTGACAATTTTGTTCAAATGCACATAGTAATAGTTATTATTATCTATGTGGAGAGGAACTTAAAAAGGTTACATTTAATTTTGTATTTTGTCAAAAGTCAAAAGTTTCATGTTTACTAGTAATGTGTAAAAAGGCAATTGTATTTTGTGCAAATAAAAAAAAAATGAAACAATTTTCCTGTACATTTTTATCACAGAAATTAGAACATTGTTATCGGATAGCACTGGATTGCTAACACAGAAATTAATACACTTTGACATACATGTTGCATTTTATCTGATAGCACTAGATTGCTATGCTTTAGAGCTGGACTTTGTACATTGTAAACTATTTACTGAATTTAATCATGTCTATAGAACACTAATTTATTCATTATTTTGTTACCATAACTACATGGAAGGTTTCCTTTGCATGAAATACTTTTAAATACAAATTATTTTGCATAAATTGAACAAATCTGTAGAGATACTTTTAACTCATGTAGGCAAGTCGTGGACTCGTCACTTGTGTTTGAGAGTCACCATTTTTACAAAAATAACAAAAAATGCACTTGTGGGACTTGTGACATTTTGTGTGGGACTTGTCAAGATTTTATCCTGCAAGTGTCTCTGAATCCATCTGTGAGATGAACTAAATATATCAATATTTTTAAGCAAAAAGTGCTTTACCAATTGAAGTAAGTAGTTTCAGATAATTATATAATATGAAAATCACACATTATTGATTCAAGCATTTATTGCTTGTTAAATTTTGCTATTAATGTATTTGTTATTATGGAAATTATTTTTGTTTTCTTATTGTACACAAAAATATATTTATAACTACTATATGCAGTTAAACCTGCCCATGTGGTCACCTGTATTAAAAGGTCACCTTTTACTTGTCCTGTCATAGACAATTTTATAAAAAATTGAACCTCTTTTAAGAGGTCACCTGTATTATTAGGCCACTTTTTCTTGTCCTCTTAATACTGGTTTGATTGTTTTTAAGACACTTTAGATTGATAATGATTTCATGTAAAGTAAATTTTCTTATGTACAGAGAACTAACTTCAGGGAGAATGTTATTATAACTGAATACCTCTTCAAAAATAATGCAAGCTACTGAACAAAGAAATTCTCTTGATCACGTAATTTATCAATTCCAATTTCAATAGGCTATTGACTTATTTATGTTCATATTTGAAAGTTTCATGTTGTTAAAATAGTCGTCAGTTGAAATTTGGAAGTTTTACATATCAGTTATTAAACTAAAACTTAACATAATAATATTTTACGGCCGCAATTTCTTTTTCGAGAAAGTCGCCGTCAAAATCCATAATTAATTTTAACTGAAGTTGCCAACTGAATGAGCCCCCATTCCAATACTTTAGGTTTTCCCTGTCTGATAAATTTGGTATATGGCTACAAATACACAAAATATTTTAAATGCAATTTGTCTTCTGGACTACTGTTTAAACATTTTAAATGGAAGGTTTGGTCTACAAAACCTCTGTTAGATTTTATCTCTTCATTTATTTATTTATTTTTTTTTTTTCATTTTAAATCTACCATTTTTTTAATATAAAAATATTATTTTATATCATGTCAGGTTCAGGAATCTGATAACTTCATTTTAACTTTTACAAATGCAAATGAAACATTGTATTACTAAAATGTTGCATTTTGGGATAGATAAACTTTCATATGAATTGCTAGAATTATCTTTCCATACAGAGCCAGTATTTTTTTAAAATTTTTTATTTTAACTTGTGACATTAGAATTTCTTTGTGTCAGTTGTATAATCAGGAATAAATTATCAGTGCCCTTAAAAAGATGTTCAAATCAAGATGGTAGCTTTTGTTTACAAAAGTCCTATATTTAATATTAAACACTGTTTATTGGAAATCAAAGTTTTTAAAGGCTATGGCCATCTGCCAATTTCATATCAGGCTATTTATCACGATATTAGACACTGTTTTACAGAAACTCAACAAATGATTTACGAAATGAATGTATTTTTTTTTTGTCAGCAGGGGCCTCAATCAATTTACATTTACAGTTACTGTCCAACAGTGGTCTCCCTTTAACAACAACAAAAACTGCTCAACCATGTTGTTAACTCAAACCAACAGTGTTATTGAATAATCGTAAGTTATTTTTGACTGACATTGAAAATAAAGGCCTTTTTTATTCTTCATGCCAAGGACATTTTTACAAATATCCCGGTGGATAACCCTGTATTTTATTGATTTGTTATTGCTAATGTTTTGTGCTTTAATGATATACTATGGTTTAAACCCAAGATTGTGCAGGATTAAATTTAAATTCTTCTGCTGTATTTAAAAACAATTGTTATTTTTTTTATATATATATTTTAAAGTGAAATTTGTAGTCAGATCTTTTTTCTCTCATTTTTAAATTCATAAAAATGTTTTGGAGAATTTAAAAAAAAAATCTACTGTTATTTTTTTTTTTAGAAATAATATATCTTTAATTTTCAACAGATTACTGTGTTTAGTAGATAGAAATTGCATGTTAGATTTTCCTTTAATTTCCAAATATTTTTTATATGTCCTCTTTAAGAATCAGATTAACTATCATTGTAGAATGAAAATAGTTCCGGTTTGATTTGATAGAAATCAAAACCAACAAATTTAATTGGATTTTTTGTAGACGGAATATGAATTTATATGAACAATTATTGACTACATTTATCCGTAGCGATCGGTTAAAGAATATTTTGTATAGAGGACCAATGAATCTTGGTACATCAGTCTCTTTTTTTGTTAAAATATATGTAGGAAATGTTATCTGAAATAAAAAACTATTTACTAGAAGCATAAGTAAATTATCTCCTTTTTTACCAAGATGGACAAGGGAAGTAATTAAAAATTGGTCCACAAGAGAGGAATTATCTCCCTTATTTTTTGGTGTTTCTCATTTCTAGAAAAAGAAAACTACCTAAAGTACATGCAAACAAATTCTTGAAGTTGAAGCTTTTCCTTCATTTCCCCCCCTGAAGTAGACAATGTTATACACACTCTGTACATATTATAAGTTGTAAATACATGTAAATAATAAGTAAACTATGTGCATTTGTTTGTTTTTTTAATTCAGTGTAATGTATTATATATTCTATTATGCAAAACCATTGTGGTTTACTAGATCAGGATGATATATAATGTGATTAAAAAAAGATTGCTTTGTAAAATTCAAAATCAGATTTAATTTGTAATGATGTAGGCATCTTATCATGTGAAATAAATGTAGGTTTATCTTTGGGCGGCCATGTTTTTGTCAACAAAAATCCAGGTTTAGCATTAATAATGTCACATGATCATGTCATTATGTGAAATACAAGTAGGTATCTCTTTGGGCGGCCATGTTTGTTTTTGTCAATCAAAATCCAGACTTATCATTAATGACGTCACATGATCATATCTGTTAATCCTGCCGTTACAAGTATCCAACACCATTTATTAACTGGCCTTTCAGCCACCTCCGATAAGCAATGCATTTAGTACAGTTTTAACTATGATTCTTTTCTTAAGTGGCATTAAACACCATAACCCTAACCTTCTTTTTTAATTTAGAAAATATGTTGACATGTTTATCGTCTTATGATCACAAGTCTTAACAACATTGATGTAAGTTAATGCCCGATGCCAATCACTATGGTTACCAGACACCTACCCACAAAGTTGGGGGTTTCACAAATCATTTTGTTATAACTGTCCAGACTTTCCTACTTCAATAAGTTTGATGGTAACGATAAAGCAAAACTATTTGCTGAAAGTGCCGATAAACACTCATAAGGCATGCTGTAGATATTAAGATCTGCATGATCTTAATTTAATAGACTTGTGAGGATGATTGTGAAATACTTGACTAAACTGACACGATGACCAAGAAACATAAACTGTTCCTTATTCAAGTCGAGGGGGTTATCGTTATGGTGTTTAAACGCCACTATTTCTTGTAAAAACTCATACTTAATGGAGATAAAAATAAAAATTAGTGAACATTTTATTTTTGTTAAATTTTAGGTGTAAATGTAATTCTGTATAGAAACCAGAAGTGGACTGAGTCTTAAAACCGACCTGGAGATCTGTCACTTATCAGGTTGACCTCCCATTGTTCATTAATATGTTGCTTATTGGAGCGACCCATTTGCCATTTTTTTGCCCAAATGTGCATGTCTCTGAGAAGAACTCCCCCCCCCCCCAGAAAACTTCACAGATCTTTTTATCATGTTCTTGGTTTTTAGAATAACGACAATCCATAGAATTATTGTACATCACAGGTTTGTTTTATAAAGTTTGAAATCGTCTGTAACCCACAGCTGATCTATTATCAGAGCGTTATCAGCTGTGGGTCGCTGACGATGGTTTGTAATATGGTTGTAACTTTTGAGATGATTGCTATGAAGTATACATATGTTTTATATCACAATTATTTTTACAGTATAATTATAATAAAATTAAGGGGAGATAACTTTTAAAAAAATTGACTTTTTAATTGAACTTGCATCTCTATTTATATTTATTTTTTATGTATATTTCTCAGCATGATTGTTTCCATGGTAACTGTCTTGACATGTGTTTGTTTACACATATTGTAGCAGTAATAATTATTGACTTATGGAATAATTTTAAATTGAAAAAAAAATATGTCTTGTATAAGTTCTAATATTTTCACGAGACATCTTGTTTTTCTGTGTCTTAAATGTTATTTTGTTTTTCTTCTGATAATAAATTGTTTTAAGCAAAGATTTTATACAAAAAAAGATTATTTTAACAACTTTTTGGGGGATTTTCCCATAACTGTTAAGAATAACTTTGATCACTCTATTGATAGATTTACTTTAAGAGTGAATTTTTAACAAAAATATCAATTTAATGGGGGAAGAAGTAATATTAGAAACTACCTATTCAATTGCTTTTAATTGATAAATAGTTTACACTAGGTCGTCTCAAAATGTATTTCATATTTCTGGTATATGTTAATTATCACCCCAATTTTATTCTGATGGTTGGTTTTATTGGTGGAGGAAACTATGACATCTGGAGAAACCCACCAACCTGCCACAAGTAACAAATAAACTTGATACCCATTAATTTTTCAAATAAAAGATATAAGCATTGCAAAATATAGATAAAAATTTAGAATGAGGTAGCAAAAAAAAAAGAAGGAAAATTACCATATTGATACAAATTGCTGATCCTTCTACAATATACAATGGTGTTCTGTAGCTTTTCATGTTGGGATCACTACATGTTTATAGCACATTCTTGTCTGAAATTCCTGATATGACAGATAATATTCTTCACACACCAAAATTTTAGACATAAAACTTAAAAAACATTATTAGATTATTTCTTTTATCTCAAAATCTGAAAATTTTCTGTGTTGATTTTGACCCCCCCCCCCCCCCCCAAACAAATTAAATTATCTTTGAATATATACACATTAGTTGTGATCTATATTGCAATTCGTCCTCATAAAATGTATTGTTTTTGTGTTGTTGTTTTTAATACCCAAAGATCATGTTTCATTAAATAGAGCCTTAACACAGTGGGAATTGTGGGTAAAACTTAAGGTCACCTGTTGTAAATATGGCAAAAATATCAATTTACTGGATAAAAACAAAGCATGGGAGACAACTCTGTATAATTAATGTCTTTTATTTTTTAGCTCACCTGACCCAAAGGGTCATGTGAGCTTTTGTCATCACTTTGCGTCCGTCGTCGTCGTCCGCGTCTGTAAACTTTTCATACTTTCTTCTTCTTCTTTGAAACCACTGAACTGATTTGGACCAAATTTGGCAGAAATGTTCATTGGGAGGTCCTCTACTAAATTTGTTATTTTGGTGCAGATCGGAAATCCTACATGGCCGCCAGGGCCAATAATGTGTTCTGATTGGTTGAAACTTTGAAAATCTTCTTGTCAGAAACTACTTAGCCGATGGAATTGTAACATTACAGAAATGATGACTGGATGGTTCTCTACTAAATTTGTTATTTTTGTGCCGATCGCATATCCAAGATGGCCACCATGACTCGACTTAGTTTAACATTGGACCCTATGGGAATTTCACATTTTCATCTTTTTTTCTGAAACCACACTACAGATTTGAACCAATCTTGGCAGAAATGTTCATTAGATGGTCATATACAAGATTTTTGTTTTTGGCGCTGATCGGAAATCCAACATGGCTGCCAGGACTCATAATGTGTTCTGATTGGTCGAAATTTTAAAAATCTTATTGTTAGAAACCACTAAGCCAATTGAATTGTGACTTTACAGGAATGATCATTGGGTGATCCTGTACTAAACTTGTGAATCGTTTGCTGATCAGAAATTTAAGATGGCCACCATGACTCGACTTAGTTTTAACATAGGACCTATGGAAAAAATGTTTAAAAGTCTTCTCCTCTGAAACCAGCAAGTCAATTTAAAGCAAACATGGCATGAATGGTCCTTAGGTGGTCAACTTTCAAAATTATGTCCTGTGAGCCCGACCTCCATCCAAGATTGCCGCAGTCAGCGGACATAGTTTTAACATAGGACCCTATGGGAAAATTGTTTAAAATCTTCTCTCTGAAACCATTCAGCCAATTTAAAGCAAATATGGCATGGATGGTCCTTGGGTAGTATACTTTTAAAATTGTGTCCGTTGACTACTACCTCCATCCAAGATGGCTGCCATGAGCAGACATAGTTTTAACATAGAACCCTATGGGATTTGAATAGTAACTTAGATGTATTCGGCATGCAGAATATTCTTAAGAGGACTTAGTTATGTCAGGTGAGCGATACAGGCTCATGTGAGCCTCTAGTTTTATTTAGACAAGTTATTCTTGTCCTTCATTTTAATGAACAGTTAGCTAGTTGAAACATTTTACAAGAATTTGTTTTCAATGATTTTTTTTTAGCAAAAAAAAACATGGGTATTCTGAAAAAATAAAAATAAATTTTAACAGAAAAAGAAATTTACAGAAGTGATATTTGTTGGTTTTGTACAAATTGTTATATATATGATGATGTAACTATATTTGTTTTATTGTGGACAATAAAACTATATTAAGTATGTCTTTGTATTTAATAAAACCTGTGATTAAAATAAGCAGTGATGAGGGTTACGGTTATTGTGTTTATAACCACTTTCAACAATCTCAGTTATATTGTGGCATCAGTTTTATTGACCTGCTGCAAGTCACTGACAAACAAAAAGGTCGACAGATTGTAACAATTACATGTGGAAAGCACTTGCATCATTTCACAAATGAGGGAGTTTAGGTCCATAGAACTTACTAGTTTAACTCCACCACTTGTTACTGAAGTGCCTGTACCAAGACAGGAAAGTGAGAAGTCAAGTATTTGTGTGTTAGAGGTACTGATTTTGCCTCTTTCTACGATTTTAATATTTGATTTTTGAACTGTTGGGACAGCTGGTTATTTTTGAACTGTTGGGACAGCTGGTTATTTTTTGTTTTTCATTTTATTAGGACATTACAAAAATAAACTTTAAACCTTAAAACTACAAGTAATGTTTGATAAATAAGAACCAATTACAATAATTATAAAATATTCTTAAAATATAAAACCATAGGTTGATTGATTGGTGTTTAACCATAGGTTATGCAGTCCTGGAAATTATCCACTATATAGATCCTGAAGCCTCACTCAGTCTATCAGTGAGCCAGTGATTGTAGTTTAATGCTAAATAAGCACTTTCCAGCTATATCGGCTATAGTCTTGTCAAACCAAAGTTCTGAAAAATTGATATTTGTTACTTATCTACTAAACATGTAGCATCAAGGTGTTGGAGCAAAAACTGGTTGACTAGCAATCAGGATATTGTGTCGGGGTAGAGCAACATGTCTTCAGTGAGCTAGTAGCACTATAAGTCATTAGTCATAAGTTTATTGATTCACCAATCAAGGGCCCACAGGGGGCATATACATATACAATATGAGCATTTATTACAATTGTTTTATAACATAACAAAAAAGATGGAAAAAAAAGAGCACTAATATTTTCACCACTAGATAAAATGCCAAGACAGGGTGTTGGTCTAGTACAAAGCAGGCATCATCATCTTCATGGAAACTTGTTCTGGCAATGATATGACTGAAAAAGGTGTCTATTTTATGTTAAACAGCAGTGGCTTACTCTCCCTAAAACCACAAGTGATGGTGAACAGATTGAATCCAGTATAAGCCACAAAAATAATCTTGAAATCTTAAAGGACAAAGGAGGTGGTACAAAACCATTGTGTCTACAAACGGCCGGTGTCAGTTGGGGATTTGATGGTCGAAAGTGCAGTTTGACTTGGCAATACCCAGCGTAGCCGTATTATATCCGAGACATTCAAATTCCCAAATTGAGGTACTTCAAGTATATACAGATGGGTAGAAGTTTTCTTGGTTCAAACGTGTGATTGGGTCATACATTTTCCAACTCAGTATATCAAAGAATGGGGATGTTTTAAGCTATGATATATAAATGGCTCCTATTTCTACAAGGACGCATTCTTCCATAATTATGTTATAATTTAACACAATAATGTGTAAGATAGATCAATGTATGTTAATGTTTGAGTTTATTCTAAGTTTTATATGAATGGGTCACCAATAACTAGGTGAATAATATATGAATGGGTGTAGTTTTCGTACTTTGAATCTCAGGGGCTCGTGGCACGGAATTCTGTTTTTATTTTCAATAAAATTTCTTTATTAAATTGTGCTTAATAAAGTTATTTATTTATTATTTCATTTCTTTTTCATTATTTTAACTTGTTCCTGTCAATATTCATACAATCTTATGTTAACAGCAACTTATATGTTTCGATCCTATGTGGATAATTAGTATAATAGGATCGAAACATGTAAGTTGCTGTTAATATAAGATTGGATGAATCAGTATTGACACGAACAAGTTAAAATAAGGAAAAAAGAGATGAAATAATAAAGAAATAAAGAAATTTTATTGAAAATAAATATGTAAACAGAAAGTCCAAAAAAAGGGGGGATGTGTTAATTTCGTACCACGAGCGCCTGTGCTTTGGATATATAACTGGGTATAGTATTCGTGTAGACTGGGGGTGTTCTTCCAACTCTAGCGGCACCACTGTACCCAAGTACGACTCCGGTGATTATACTATTGGTGACTCCTTCACATATGGAATCAAATAAAAACTATTTATCCTCTGTATTTCATGTTAAATTATAACAGAATTAATGCACTTCTATTTGTATTGGAAATAAAGAAACTGTGTGATGTGCTTGTAGGAGAAATGAGTTGATTGAAATTGTTTTTTTTTTTTTTATGATTTCTGTAAAGGATATTTTTGTGTACTGTTTAAAAAAAATGATGACAATTCATTGCACAATGTGATAGTTTCATGAAAATATAGATCACTATTATATATTGTATTTTGATTGATATTTAAATCATATTTAAAATGTATCACCTCCTCATACCAAATGTTCTCAGGGAGGCATGCGTTTCAAACATGTACATATGTACATAAAATGTAGTTTGATTGGATTTAATATATATAGTTACTTTGTTTTGTATTTAAAGTGTTGTTTTGGTAACAATCCTTTTTATATGGTTTTCAAACCAATACAAATTCTGTTCTGTTCTGTTGAAATATCAGCCGGTGAGAAATTAAATATGACCCATTGAACCCAACAATTAATATAGTGAAGTAAATTTTATAACGACCCAATCATATACTAAAATTTTAGTATTTGAAAGATGAAAAATCGACTCGTTCCAGGCTGCATGTCCAGATTTTCACCGACGGTTCACAGCGCATGTGCACATATTATTTTTATCAGGTACAACATTACTTTAGATTTCATCATTATATTTTTTCTATCAGGTCTTGTTGACCCAGTAAAATATATTTTAATAATGGATCAATAGATACCATGGACAATTGTCAAACAATTCATTTACCTTGCCATACTATTCTAATATCAAGTTTACACATTTTACCACTTTTAAATACATGTAATAGCTATATTATAAATATATACCGGTACATGTATTTACTACACTCTACAGTCAATTAGTATATATACATGTTTGTATATTAAAATCCACCTGTTATGTAAATCTATTGTCAAAACTCTCCATTATTTTTAAAACAGTTGACCACTTACAAAAGTGAGAAAAAAAACCCGTCAGGTAACAGTCTCACCTCCCACAATAGGAAGTTTAAATTAAAAATATACAAAAAAAATTGTATATATATGATCATATATTGTTTAAAAATGTGTAGTTTTTGTATCTCAGATGTTGGTCCCCGGTCAGTTTCTCAGATTAAAAGTTCCCGTAGTTATCCCACAGACAGGTCAATGGTAGACTAAGAACTACAATTCATAGCTAACATTTTAATAATTACTTGCTACCTGTATTTATTGAATGTTTTTTCTTGAATTACGATTGAGCATAGTTTTCATACTTTGGATATACATGTATGAACTGGTATGGTTTTCATGCTGAGGAAATAAGAATGGAGTGTTCTTAAAACTCCAGCAGCACCACTGTACATTCACCTCAAGTACCACCCCCCNCCCCCCCCTCACCCCCCCCCCCTTTTTCCCGCTGTGATTATGCTTTTGGTGACCCATTCATATACATATTACATTTTGTATATCCATTTTCACCTTATCGTGTTAATTTACGGAACAGAATTATACAATAATTTGCATTACCAATAAAGATACTGTATAAGTATCAGTGAGATATATATGACCCATTGATATATCGTAGATTAAAAATTCCCACGGTCTATTGATATATTATTAAAGAGAAATTTTACAACCAAATCATGTTTTAAAGCTGAAAAAGTCGATCCATTCCAGCAGCACGTTTAATTTGTGTGATACATGTACATGTATATAGAAATTGCCCCCCCCCTCGTTTTTTCTCCTGGTGTTGATATTTTCATTGATGGCCCACAGCGCATGTGCACAGATTATTTTTATCAGTGACAACATTACTTAGGATTTCATCATCATACCTTACTATCTGTCCTTGACCCATTAAAATATATATAGCTTAATAGTGTATTGTACTTGGATCAATAGATACCTTGGACATCTGCCAAAAAATTAATCTACCGTGCCATTTATTTGATATCGGATTTTAAAATTAACTTGCATTCTAGCTATTATAATATCAACTTTACAAATTTGATCACTTTTAATAGTTACTTAAAAGTTTTTGAATCAAGGAAATATTTTTGTCAACGTCTCGCTCGAGCGTAAAATAGAGATTATGAATATACATGTATTTAATACGGTCAATTAATATATATATCTTATGTTTAAAGGCAAAACATAAGATATGTTTGTGACATATTAAAAACAAAACAAATAACAAATAAACTGATACATTACAATAACAATATCTGAATTAAAAGTAATATGTCATATTAGGAGATTTCTGCCCTCAGTTCTAATGACCGTTTTATGAAAAAGCCAATAATGCTAACATGCTCTATTATTTTAGGATTGAGATGCAATAAAGAATTTGATTGATATATATATATATACAAACATGTATATAATATATCATCACAATGATGATGAAAAAAAAAGCTGATCATTTAGAAAGGAGAAGAAAACAAAATCGTAAGATATGGATTTCTCCTCCCTCACACAATTCGAAATTGAAAGTAAAAATATACAACAATGTTTATATATTGTTTAAAAAGACTTATGATTAGTTTTAGTATCTCAGACGTTGTCTCCCAGTTTCTCAAATTAAAAGTTCGCATAGTTATCTTACGAGTTCTAAGTTGAAAAACTTGTATATGATCCCAAGTGTCTTGTTTTTGGACACTAGAATATGTTTAAACTATCGGTCAGTTGCAGACTAAGAACTATATTATTAGTTACCAGGGGCGGATCCAGGAGGGGGGGGGCGCACCCGGCGCGCGTCCCCCCCCCTAAAATTGGAAAAAATATGATTTTTTTTTGCGTAAAATCGTGATTTTTCACACGAAATACCCCAAAAATTTTCGCGCCTACCTCCGCTCGGCGCCATTATTTTAAGTGCCCCCCCGCCTCTAACTTGAAATCCTGGATCCGCCCCTGGTTACCTTTATAAATTACATATTTTAAATACATCCATTTTTCTCGAATTATGATATCAACATGTCAAACTTAAAAAGTTGTTAAATAATTATGAGAAAAGGGTGGGGTGGACGTGGGGAGGGGCGATGGCAACAAAAGACTGGTTTATATTGGATGTGTCAATCGAGGGTTACAATTCATCTGGAGTTCTACTAGTCCTATATTTAACAAGTATATATATAACATGTATTGCTTAAACCAACATCCAAGCACATGATGGTATAAACACATGTTATATACTATTTACAATATTTACACTATGTACAGTTTAGTAGATATGGAGTTCGTTTAACTGGGAGGACACATACCTTTAATCATAATAACAACAAATCTACATAATACATGTTCAAAATGTCCACATTCGTATCAGTATAAGGTAAACCAGCTGTACGTCTGTTCTCTTGTCTCTGTCTCTTCATCTGTCGTCTCGATAACATTTTGAAAAAAAAGTTGAAACACTTATGATAAACAATTCCACCATCACCATCAACAACAACAAAAACACATATCACCTCAAGCCATTAAAGACCCTCCCACCCCCAAAAAGACCGCGACATACGAGGTTGGAAATCCAGGTCCCTGTTTTGTGACAGACACAAATATGTGAAGAGGTCGGAGGTTCTAAATAATGTTAATGTCATCACATTTCTACCATTTATCCATATTATCCATAATAGTAGAGGGTCGGCACATGTGTAGCTGTTGTTACCATACCCCTCAGCTCAGTATCTTCAAACTTTTTTTAAGCCATACAATTTTATGTATTTATTGACACGAACAGGTTAAAGAAAGGAAAAAGAGATGAAATAATAAAGACATTTTCTTGAAAATGAATGTTTTAACAGAAAGTAAAAAAAAAGGGGGGGGGAGTAATTCCATGCCACAAGCACATGTGATATTTTATGCATGTCTCATCAAATGCGTACCTAAATGATGCTAAACGTCTCTATTTTGTGTGATTGTTTATCCTTCAATATCTATGATTTGAACAATAAAACATTCTACATGTGATTAGACTTTTTTTTAACCGGGCTTAAAATTATTCTTAAATACAAATAACCTATGTTGAACTGTTATATTTTGAAATGTCGACCGAAAGAAAAATAAATTGTAAACAATTTTCAACAGAAGATCGTTCTAGATGTCTTACTCTGTAAAGAATGTTCCAGCATGCTGACGTGTTATAAAAACCCAAACATATAAAATTGCTAGTGTATGCAAATCTAAAGCCTAGTTTTAAGAAAAATTTTGTTGGTGGCAGATCATTATAAGGCAATATAGCTTTTATTAATTAGCTTTTGCTATCTCAAAATTAAAGGAAATTGTTTTATTTACGGTTAGAGGAAAGAAAATCCAAATGAGCAGGAATCCTTGGGCATATCAAAATATACAAATTCCAAAAATTGTGAGTATTTTCTAATGTTCAGTTCTTGTGTTGGATAAATATTGATTGAACCAAATAATATTTAAGTACATAGCCTATAGTACAATGAGTAAATATTTTAATTGTAGATTTTGCTCAATATTGACAGGTCAGCAAATACAGCGTGTAACTGTTTTCATAGCGTAAGCTCTATCTATTAGTAAACAAATCATTGGCTGCTAGGAGATCAAAGGTTGGCTGTTTCATCAATCAAACACCACCCATTTTACATTCCTAACATTGCTTAATTAAATTGTTTTCATTCGTGACAAAATCATATATTTTATATATTGGTAAATATCATAATTTATAAATGACACTAATAAAAACAGAAGTGACATTATCGAACTATTCGGTTTTGGTTAAAACAACATTTTTATCCAAATAAGGAATGTCTTGCGGTTTAATGGATTGGCTATTAAATTTCGAAAGATTTTGTCTCTCTGGTGTTTTCTTCATAATGAAAGGAAAAAATCTTTCTTCCGATTTGTCACATGTTTAAATTTACCCATGACGTTTCAGCGGGAAGTTTTCTGACTTTATCGTTTACATTGACGAAAAATCATGCTTCCGGGTTTTCGTTAGATCTATTAATAGTAGTTCAAGTCAAATCTCAGCGATTTGATTGGTTTATATTTATATTATCTACCGTCATTGCTATATTTAGAAAGTATTGCACCATAAGAGACCATGTTCGCGCAATAACCGGCATTATTGACGAATGTAAGGAAAGAACAACACGATAACAACACAGGTAAACCGAATTAACATGGCAGACGTTTCTATACGAAAACGTGTATTCCAAAAAACTCTCAAATCATTAAACACTTCACAAAATGACACTAGAATATCAAAAAGATTGTCCCTACTATATTTAATTATCTCTTTGCTTTCAGTCCCGGCCAGGTCCGGCAAAAGACAACACAGAGCCAGAGGGCCAAGTCCTCCGCAACTACCAAGAAAACGAAGGGATCTTCAAGATCCGGCGAGTAGGAGAGCAGATTTCTGCCGAAGAGTGAGGCACTTAATCGCCAAAATTCGACACCAGAAGAACACCGTTTTAACGCAGGACTCTTCTGAAATATGTACGGACCGGACTTTAGAAACACGAACGGAGACGATGGCTTCATTGCCGCCCCAAGAAACCTGGACGAACTCGTGGACTTGTTGGACATCGGGAATATTAGAGGAGAAGGATCAGTCATTGGATTGGGACTTAACACCGATATCAACCACGACATCCAACACTTCACTACGTTTGGACCAGAAACCAAGTGGCCCATTTGACAATGGTAAGTCCTGTCAAATTATAACTACAAATCCATTTTGACTGGGAAATGTTACAGTAATAGAAATTCCTTCCTGTATCTGTGAGAGAGTAAGTTTGAAAAAAAAGGGGGGGGTATTAACACAAGTACATTCAAACAGAATATAAGAAAGAAATATGACATTTATTGAGAGTTCTTGATAAAATAGTAACAAGATGGAACAAATTTCCAGAATAAATTGTAAAACTATTATGGTAGCAAATATCTCTCAATCTTTCTTGATTAATCAATCGTAAGGAGCACTTCATTTGTGTTTATAGTAATCTTTAAATAAACATGACAGAATACAGGTATTCCTTAATTGTCTGCAAGAGAAAGAATTGTGTAAAAAATATACTGTATAACAAGTATACCCCTATGATATATATATACAATCTGTATGCAAGAGAACAAAATCCAATGGCAATGATGTTAAAGCTCATCATATTTTTTTTAATAATTTTTAGACTTGAATTCTATGGTAACGGACTATGGAGCTTTACATAACTTAAAAGAAATGAATCAAGAAAGTATTTCATTTGAAGATATGGGATTGTCCCAGATTTTGGACATGGACATGCCGGCGGATGCCGCCATGTCAGATGACGAATTCCTTAACAGCTTCATGGATCTATCTGAATTCCTGTTACCGGTAAGTTTGTTTGTCATACTACAAGGAGACATCTTAAGAATAATTTGGTAAAATTATTACATTTGTAAATATATTCTATAAACACTGATGTTTACTCTCTAACTGTACCGAATCGAAATGTTATTTCAAGTGCTATCAAAAATCGGAAACACATAATGAGCTTAATGAGAATTAAGAATATTGAAAGTGACTTTCAGCAATATTTCTTTTATATCATTTCGGTCAGTTTTGTTGGTGATATCAAGCACACCTCTTTGTCTCACTGTGTTATATCAGGTACACCTTGCCAGGGACCGGAGTCAAACTCACAACTTCAGTGGTGTTCAAGCAGTCTGCCTTTAGCCACTAGCCCTATGCCAGAGACTAGTAAAATTTTGTTCGGGCTATTGAAATTTTACTGAAATTTATATAAACAAATAGAAGAAAATCTCAAAATTAGCTATTCAGGCTAGTAGCTGAAAAAGTTTTTGGGACAGACGAGTGTTGGGCATTGATTTCATAGAAGTAAAGGTACCTACAAGATGATCGTGACCTTGAAGGCATTTGTAAATGAAAATGTTGCTAAAATATGTTTTTTTTTCATTTGATGGGTTTTCAAGTTTACAAGTGTTTAAACAATTGATTTATGCTAAAAAAAAAAGTGAGGTTCGAAATGAATATTTAGAAAATTTACCTCTTTCATTCCAGGAACAACCAATCGAAGAAACTGAAGAGGTTAAAAATGTGATAAAACTTGATGAAGACTTCGATGTATTTTCTGCATTGGTTGAACCAGTTCCACAGGAAGCAATAATCTGTGAAGAGGTAGAATCTCCTACCGTGTCGCTGAAGCGTGAATTTGATGATGTAGACATGAAAAAAGATGATTTTGATTGGAGTTTGAACATGGATCATGACTATGTCACCAAAAAACCACGCCTCTCTCCGGCACCAGTCGTTGTAGAATCGACAAAAACACCATCATCAAAGTCCAAACAGTCAACTTCAAAATCTATGGCAAATAAGTTGCCTCCGGATCAGAAGTACCGTGAAAGACGAGTGAAGAACAACATAGCTTCAAGAAGATCAAGGGAAATTAGAAAAATGAAATTTAGCGAGATGGATGAAGAGGCCAATCGTTTAGTCGTCGTAAATAGTGAGCTACGAGTCAAGATTGAAGAAATGGAAAAACTGGCTAAAGATATGAAGGCATTGTTAGTGCAGAAATTGGCAGCTAAATAAACAAGCGATAAATTAATTGAACGAGTTTACGGTACTTTGTATCCAGAGAGATGTGTTTCTACTGTAGTTTGTCATGTTATTATGTTTCATTGTGAAATAATCATGATATCATATGAAATGACAGAAAAAAAAGAAAGAAAATGAAAATTATAAGAAAAAAGTTTGAAATTGATATATTTCATTATTGATATGCTTGTTTGTTTATTTTTGCAAATGTTTGTGTATTTTTGTATACATAAGGAAAAGTAAAATGTTTTTACAAAAATTTAATAAAAGAAAAAAAAGAAGAAATTCCATCTGTACAAAAAAAGACAATATTGTATGTAAATATCATGACAAAACATCATTTTAAAATGATATAAATATGTATTATGAATATTCCTGAATTTAATATGAGAAAAACAAAAATTAAATTAATACAATGAGAAATTGTTCAGTTAACAATTTTCTGCTGTAAAAATATTGTTCATAAATCATAAAAAAAAAATGAAAACATGAAATAAAATCGTCATCGTAGCATTAATATATAGAAAATAATAATTTATTATAGCATAATTCATACCATCATGTTTAGCAATGAACTGTTGACCTTAAAATATGGTTGTTGTAACTTACTTTAGTTGAAGAGGATTTTACAGGCAGACATATGTTAAAAATGCCAACAAATCCTGTAGTTTTGTTATGTTTTTTATTTCATGTTAAAAATGAAATTGCCATTTAAATGAGACATTGTGGGTATCAATCAATACATTTTTTTGTAATGGGAAGGGTTATTTTGGGAAACATCAGTAATTTATGATTTATCTCCCTTTTCCAAGTTGTGAAGACTTGGGCTCAGGAATTAAAATTTATCTCAACTCGATTTGGAAAAGGGAAATGAATTACCTAGATGTATAAATTGTTTAATAAATTTTTATTTTTGTTGCATGCTTTAAAACATTTTTTTTTAATCATATCATAAATTTACCTTTTGAACCTTTGATTCAGCAAAACATTTCTGCTCAAAGAGAGACAACTCTGATTTCATTTAGAATGGGAGACAACTCCATTTTTTTGTACTGCTCTACCCACAATTATCAGTTTCATTATTGTTAAAAGTCTATTTATTTGTTTATTTTGTTACCAGGTATTGAATGCCTGTTACTATGTAATGGCAAGTTATTTTATACATTTCTTATTGTTTGTTTAAAAGTGATGAAGAAATATTTTGAATAAAAATACATAAAAGAATTTGTATTCTTTCAATATTTCTGCCAAGTCTGTTAAATATTGAGACAACAATTTTCTGAAATTTAGTATTTAAAAAATATTGGTTGCTGTTCATCATCATACAATAAGAAAAGTTAGACACAAAAGAGTTATCAGAAGCTGTAAATCAAAGGACAGGCAATACAAAGAGGAAAAGAACAAATAATGATCTACACAACATTACACAGAAAACTAAAGATCTAGTAACCTTAACCCCACCAAAAATCTGGGGGTGCATCGGATGGGTAGGCTGTTCCTGCTGCACATGTGACACCTGTTGCTTTACAATAAGTTCTGAACTGCAACATTAAGCAGGGCCCGGGTGTCTCAATGAGGTAGGTAGTTGGATTACCTTACAACTCGTACAAGCCTATCACTAATATGGCATGGGTTCGCACCCAGCTTTGTAAATTTCAAAAAAGGGTGCACTCGACTTGCAGCCATAAGTGATAAAATTTACCAGTTACTTGCACATGGTCGGTGGTTTTCTCTGGGTACTGCGGCTTCTTCCACCACTAAAACTGGTCGCCATGATATAGCTGAAATACTGCTGAAAGTGGTGATAAACACCAAAAATCAAATCAATCATCAACAATAAGCTGCAAAAGTAAGAGAATAAATTATGATCAAATGACAACCCTTTTTAAACTAGGAAAAAAAATGTTTTGCTTGTTTATTTTTGAATTCACTCTCTAACATGTTAATTGTCCTTGTATTGATTGATTGTTGTTTTATGTCCAGCTAGTATTTCAGCTGTATTTAGGATAACATTTTCAACAATATAAAGAACTATATAGAAATGTGGAAGGGATAGTACAATATAGGAAACAACATTTGACTACTAGAAAAGCATGGAGAAAGATGACAAACTTGGTCTTTGTAGCATTTACAGTGCACCTACTCTTTTGAAATCTACTTAGGAGGTCTTGAACATGCATGGAGCATGTCGCTCTCAAAAGACGTGGCCCACTATGGTCCAGGGTCAAACTTTCCATATCATGACCTGACAACCCCCTATTTAAATCACACTCCCTATCCACCACTTGTGCAAATACTGGGTAGATCTGTGTGTCAAGCCATGAGAACTTTCACATATATCAAGAAACTGTACTTGGAAAACATTTGAACTACATAAGATTTTAAAGATACCAAAGGGTAGCTAACCAAAGGGGTAACAAGAATCTGTAAACTGAAGAGTGACAGACAACGGAATGGTCAAAAGTAAAAACAAAGATATACAAAGCATTATGCATAAGACTAAAGATTGAGTAACATGAACCCCAATAAAAACCGGGGATGAACTCGTGTGCTCCGGAAGGGTAAGCAGTTCATGCTCCACATAAACAGAGTAAAACAACAAAGTATCTTTATTACCTCGATATCTTACAAACAATTTGGTGTCTTAGATATAAAATGAAATCTGTGACTTTAGCCCAAAGGATCGAAGGATAACACAATTGTCTCTGACTTAGATGACTAAAAATATGAAATATGGTGGAAAGCAGACACCAGGTTACATTGGCTGCTTGAAAAATCTTCTTGAAAATCAAAATGATAGAGGACAAAGTTCTCAAATATGTACATGACGTGTTACTTTCAGATGATATAGTACAATGTATATATTTTGCATTAAACTATGTTTTTTAATACATCAACTGGTTATCAAATCCCTACACTACAGATGGCAAATAAGTTAGAGTAAACCCACAGTCTAGGAACCTGTACGCCTGAAATCCCTTATTGACGTGCTCTTCTGTAAACTGCATTACGGTTTCGGTGGAAATCGACTGCCCACGCTTTCAAGGCAGGCAAGTTTTTCGGAATTTATTATCGACAGATACAATGTATCTGTGTAAAAAAAAGTTACAGAATGTACATGATTCATTACTCTAACGGACGCTAAAGTTTCTTTGGATAAAATAACGCAACAAATTCAGAATGGAGTATCAAACGCTTGTTTTTACTACCAGAAAAGATAAAAATTCAATTTTTAATGCCTAAATGGCTTCCAATTTAGACTGTATTTGCATGGATAGTTTTGGATGTGAGAAGCATTCTTTTTACAAATAAGCGATAAAGAAAACATAATTTTTCCTTCTAAAAAATTGGATTGAAAAAATGAATGTGCTGTCAGCTGTTTCCTGTAGCTGTGTATGTCTGTTTGACGTCGCGTTTGAAAACTGTCTGTACCCTGATTGACGTGCTAAATTTGTATTTTAAAATGTCTATTTATTTAGCAATGCTGAGGTATTCATATCTGTAATTTTGCATAAACTGTGTTCATATCTATTGACATTACCAACACAAGTATCTGGAATATTATTCAAGGATAAAAGGTCAAACGGGACAATTTTTATTTTATCCTTGTTCAAAAGAACCTGTTAAAATGGTAAATATGACGCTATACGGCTAATACATTAAAAAAGCAAAGATGCAGTCCTTGCATCAATCAATCATGCGCATTCTGTCAAGTTTTTGGAATACAGGTTATTAAAATTTAATGAAAACATAGAAAAACTTACCTGCCGTGAAAGTGTAAGATGTCAAATTCCACCCAAACCGTAATGCAGTTTACAGAAGAGCACGTCAATAAGAAATTTTAGGCGTACAGGTTCCTAGACTGTGAAACCGAAGGGACAACCTAGAGTTACTGGCAACAATGTGTACACAAGAAAACAAAAAACAAAAACACAACACATCATATATGCAAACAAATACAAATAACGTAAATAAGACATGATCACTCCTACAAACAACTGGAGGTAAAGACGAATCGAATATGGTTTTTATCACAGGCATTTGACCGATGGACTTTAATTTCCCCGTGTTTGCCACGGGGGTACGTATTTTCAGGGCCAGTAACGATGTAGGGCCTCTATTTAATTGTGGGTCCTGGGTCCACACGAATACTAGAAAAATACACAAGGTAAGAAATTGTTGTATAAACAATGTATTAATTAATGTGTTGATTAATTATTTCCATGTTGGAACTGCGAGAAATGAAACAGTGAAATAATTTTTTATATACTTTAATAATGTATATTAATATAAAGTAACAATACAGTTTTACAACTAAACATTTCAAGTACAATAAAGCAAGCACAAGACAGGCACAAATATTCTGATAACTAAACATGATTAATCTATTTTAATTATCATATTTAAGTTCAAGCTCTTTATTTTCTCTCATGGTAAACAATGTTCACCAAGCATCCTCAACTCAATGACATAATAAATTGAAGTCGCTAATATCAACAGAAATTAAAAAAAAAAATACATAAATTTTGATACTTTTATATGAATTATTTACCTTCAAATTATAGATTAAAAAAAAAAAGAAAAAAATGAAAATACAATTAATAAATGATTAATTTTGTTTTGTTTTCTAAAAAAATTCTACCTTTAACATCACCCGCGCGCGTAGGTTTTGAAAATTTGCCAAAAATAAAAAACAAACACACATTGTTTGAAATGTTATTTTACACTGAAGTCTCATGAAGTTATTAGAAAAACCTGACATTTCATACCCATGGACTGTTAATTTCTCATGTTTCATTAATAAAACTATTAATTACAGTTCTAAATCATCTTTATTGATGCTAAACACTGTGCTTTGCATATCTTCAGGCTATCAATTGAGCACTAAAAAAAATACTGAAAGTATTCTTAGGTTGTTTGATTTTTTTGTTTTTTTGTTTTTATTTTCCTCCCTCCCTCCTAGGTTTTGGTACCCTACCTTGATGTTAAACGTAGAATTAATTTAGGACGGCCTAAAGTTAATTTTAATCTTTTATGTAAACATGATTAAGTCTGTGTATTTAACAATTACTTTGGTATGGAAAACTTATGTGGGACAATCAGAACTATACATGTGGGACAATCAGAACTAATGAATTTCAAAAAGTGGGACAGTCAGGATGTAACCGTTTACGACAAGTGGAACATATCCGTGGTCATTTGTGGCACAGATATTCCATAACGGTCAACCAAGTCATGGTGGCTAAGTATTAAGAAAACAAGTCAGTTTAATGTAAGTTGAAGTGGACTGACTTTATATACGTTTTAGAAAATAGCATATAAAAATAAAAGGTTAAAGTAGTGTGAACATATACTAGTATACACTTGCAGGCACGATACAACCACAATTGTAGAAAGAGTATATACCTTTAGTACGGAAATGCTTTACGAACTCGACATTGCAAAAAAGACAAACTAATGATCAGTTAAAGTAAGAAAAGATATGGATACAAATGAGCATGAGACTATCACACTACCTAGTACTCCGGTTTCCTCCATCAATAAAACTGATCGCCACGTTATAGCTGAAATATCATTTTCAAAGTGGCGTTAAACACCATAACCCTAACCCAACCCAGACAGACATTAAAGGCTACACGCCATTGTTGTTCTACATTTCAGTCATATCAGCGTCTTCAATAATAAACAAATCTTGTACCATAATATAAATCTTATTAAAATTAGATCTCACTCGATCCCCCTTTCTTTGTCTCTGCTTGATACACAGCTAAGAAAGGGGAGTAAGTGAGAAGAACTAATTCTAATAAGATTGGGTAAAGCGGGCTATAACCTGCTGTTGCGCGGTACTCTACTTCCGTCGACAACGTTATATCTAGAAGTCTTTGGCGTTTTGATGTTACTTTGTGTATGGTGTATACAACATCATTTCTCAGATGGGGGATTTGAACCAGAAAACAAAATACGGATGAAGTAATCTGACAAATACTGTCAACATTGTGTCTAACATCACATTACAAGGCTGCAAATACAAACAAAAACAACGAGAGGACTAACATTGGGTAAATAAATGAGAAAACAATAGACAGTTAATACAGTCAAACCTGTATACGGCACTCGACAGAGCCTGCAAATGTGCCCTTTATGAGCAGCTGCCCCTTGCAGGTTAAAATTATATGGATTATTCATTGATGGGAAAAATGAGGCTCCCCTTTATAGACAGTGATTTTTATATAGAAGCGACCTTTAAGACAGGTTTGACTGTAGTAGTGCGCTGATTAATTGAATTTATTGTACTACAAAATAACATAGTACAATTTAGCTTATGAAGAGTATAGAGAAATAATATGGATGTAAATGAACATGAGAGACTGTCAAATTTTACACTAGAGACACAAATTAAAAGTAACTGAGCAGCGCTTTAATTGCTATTCTACATTTCACAGCATCATGATAGCGTCTTCAATGATGAGGACAACTCATACTCGTAAATAAGTGTGGAGCGGCCCATAGCTTGAAGTTGTCCAGATGTAGCACCCGTCGACAGAAGTAAAGAGTGCCGCTCATCGTTATAGTTTTGAAGTTGCTTAATTTACAGAATTTGATTCCACAGATTCAGGGTTAGTAACACGAAAACAAAATACGGGTGAAGTAATCTTACAAATACTGTCATGTACCGTCATAATGGAAGTGGTACATGCCCTTGCCCAATTTGTGAAATTATAACATTATTTCACCTTCAAGGTGCTTCTTTTATATTTAAAGAACTAAAATAACAGTTTAAGAATCAATTGAAATAGTTTAACATTGGTAGGTTAAATTGACAAAAAGAGTGCCCTCAAATCTTCATTAGTGTTGCCTTCTGAATTCATAAATGAACACATGGCACATAAGTGGTATGTGATTACACAAACACCATATCATTTTGAATTCTTTGGGGGAGGGGACCAACTACAAAGTTACATTTTTATCCCACTGGACTTGAACCCTATAGAACCCAAGGCACAAAATTGATCCTCATGTACAATATATCTAATTTCCGATTCTTAAGATTTGTAACATTTTCCACCTTTGAAGCCTCCTCAAATTTTGGACCACAATGTTTTGGTAGCCATAGACAATAGGGCATGCATTTGTGGAAACCTGAATCTAAATACTAACAATCTAAAATATGTATATGTATCATAATTATGATTCATGCTATATTCTCCATTGCAGTGTGTGTTAATATTTGGCTCCATGGCTTGAATCCCTTAGACCATTGTGTCCTATATATGAACGTTTGAATCTAACTGTATATAAGGGTAATAACAAAATTACCGAACTCCGAACAATCTTCCAAAGGGAAAGTCAAAATTCATCAGTATATAAACAGACAAAATCAGTCAACAACCGAAAAACTGTGAAAACCGTAATGACCCTGACTTGGTACAGGCATTTCCAATGAAATGGTGGATTGAATCAGATCTTACGTGTATCTGACACACTGATGATTCATGCCATTTACAATAGTATTTTTGACTAGTTTTCAAGATTACAGTTTTTGCTAAGAATAGTTTGACAATACCACAGGGATAACCAGAATGCGTAATCGAGAAAGGGCAGACAGCACAATGACCAAAAGAAAAAGTGCAGACAACACAATGACCAAAAGAAAAAGGGCAGACAACACAATGACCAAAAGAAAAAGGGCAGACAACACAATGACCAAAAGCAGACAACACAATGGCCAAAAGAAAAAGGGCAGACAACACAGTGGCCAAAAGAAAAAGGGCAGACAACACAGTGGCCAAAAGAAAAAGGGTAGACAACACAGTGGCCGAAAGAAAAAGGGGAGACAACACAATGACCAAACGAAAAAGGGGAGACAACACAATGGCCAAAGGAAAAAGGGCAGACAACACAATGGCCAAAAGAAAAAGGGCAGACAACACAATGGGCAAAAGAAAAAGGCAGACAACACAATGGCCAAAAGAAAAAGGGCAGACAACACAATGGCCAAAAGAGAAAGGGTAGACAACACAATGGCCAACAGAAAAAGGACAGACAACACAATGGCCAAAAGAAAAAGGGCAGACAACACAATGGCCAAAAGAAAAAAGGCAGACAACACAATGGCCAATAGAAAAAGGGCAGACAACACAATGGTCAAAAGAAAAAGGGCAGACAACACAATGGCCAAAAGAAAAAGGGCCGACAACACAATGGTAAAAAAAAGAGCAGACAACACAATGGTCAAAAGGAAAAGGGCCGACAACACAATGGCCAAAAGAAAAAGGGCAGACAACAGAATGGCCAATAGAAAAAGGGCAGACAACACAATGGCCAAAGGAAAAAGGGCAGACAACACAATGGCCAAAAGAAAAAGGGCAGACAACACAATGGCCAAAAGAAAAAGGGCAGACAACACAATGGTCAAAACAAAAAGGGCAGACAACACAATGGCCAAAAGAAAAAGGACAGACAACACAATGGCCAAAAGAAAAAGGGTAGACAACAGAATGGCCAATAGAAAAAAGACAGACAACACAATGGTCAAAAGAAAAAGGGCAGACAACGCAATGGTCAAAAGAAAAAGGGCAGACAAGATAATGGTCAAAAGAAAAAGGGGAGACAACACAATGGTCAAAAGAAAAAGGGCAGACAACACAATGGCCAAAAGAAAAAGGACAGACAACACAATGGCAAAAAGAAAAAGGGCGGACAACACAATGGCCAAAAGAAAAAAGACAGACAACAGAATGGCCAATAGAAAAAGGGCAGACAACACAATGGTCAAAAGAAAAAGGGCAGACAACGCAATGGTCAAAAGAAAAAGGGCCGACAACACAATGGTAAAAAAAGGGCAGACAACACAATGGTCAAAAGAAAAAGGGCCGACAACACAATGGCCAAAAGAAAAACGGCAGACAACACAGTGGCCAAAAGAAAAAGGGTAGACAACACAGTGGCCGAAAGAAAAAGGGGAGACAACACAATGACCAAACGAAAAAGGGGAGACAACACAATGGCCAAAAGAAAAAGGGCAGACAACACAATGGCCAAAAGAAAAAGGGCAGACAACACAGTGGCCAAAATAAAAAGGGTAGACAACACAGTGGCCGAAAGAAAAAGGGGAGACAACACAATGACCAAACGAAAAAGGGGAGACAACACAATGGTCAAAAGAAAAAGGGCAGACAACACAATGGCCAAAAGAAAAAGGGCAGACAACACAATGGTCAAAAGAAAAAGGCAGACAACACCATGGTCAAAAGAAAAAGGGCAGAAAACACAATGGCCAAAAGAAAAAGGACAAACAACACAATGGTCAAAAGAAAAAGGACAGACAACACAATGGCAGAAAGAAAAAGGACAAAGAAAAGTTTGAAGATACCAAAGGGGCAATCAGAAGCCGTAAATCGAAGGACAGATAACACAATGGTCAAAAGAAAAAGGACAAACAACGATATACTAAACAGTAAACAGTAAACTAGATATGGATCTAAGGGCTCCTGATCCCCATAGAACCTGGGGCTTTCGTTTGTATAATATTGAAATCTCCGTTTCTCTAGAATTCTTTTAAGTTTTTCATCCATTACAGACCATGCATAATTTTGGATGGACATGGCACGAGCCCCATGGATACTGAGGTATTCGTTTTTCAACCTTAAATCTGCGTGTAGCATTGAATCAACCATAATATTTATCTGGTTCTTAGGGGAAATATTTTGCAAGATTCCTTTGCAACTTTGAAGCCTATGCATACCATGTATTGTTAATTGACACAATGTTGAATCTCCAAGTCCCAAGAAAATGTCATGTCAAATATTCTTTTTAGCATAGTTGTGACGAAGCTGAACTGGGCTATTTGTTTGAAGAAGGTCTGCTCTTATGCCATACAGGCGGGTGGCATCGACTTTGTTTTCCGAACACTATCTAAAGTTAACCATCCGATAGACTTGATGGAATACAGGTCACGTTCGATTTGGAGATATCCGACATTTTCCGTTTTGAGTTATGCGCCTAAATTATTTCTATGTTGCGAACTATAAGGGTTTATTGGTTTCCAGGTATTAACTCAAGCTGTAGATATTAAATTGAGTTGAAATTTTAAAACTAGCGTAAAACGGATAAAACACAGATCAAATAATGTTTGAAGTATCAGACATTCGTCGTTTCCGAATTATGGCCTTTAATTAAGCTAAAGCTGATGAGTTTATTCGTTTCCGCAACTTAACTTGGATTGACTAAAAATAAAAAATAAAAACTAACTGTAGACAATGTAACGTTTTCGCAAATTACAACAGACAATTATCAGCCCATCTTTGGCTAAGTTCTGTTTCATACCTAGACAATCATCAACCCACCTTTGGCTAAGTTCTGTTTCATACTTAGACAATCATCAACCCACCTTTGGCTAAGTTCTGTTTCATACCTAGACAATCATCAACCCACCTTTGGCTAAGTTCTGTTTCATACCTATGCGATTTCGGCTTCGTGCCTTGTTCATTCCTTTGTATAGTTCTACTACTACAAAATATGACCCGTCTTTAAGAAGTTGGGGATTATGTCAGAATTGAAGATTATCTGGACAATTATGCCAAGTAATATGTTTTCTAAAAAACTGATCATACATATTGGATATCAAAATATTGATTCATGGCATATTTAATGTACATATATTACAATAAGAATATTTACGAATTATACATTATCATTTGAACCCAATCTCATTTATTAAGAGCCATGTCATTTATTAGCAACAACTTTAGTAGCGTTCATAATGAAAGTTTCCCCAGACATGCGTCGTGCGTCCTAAATTGGATATATACATTGTTATTACACCAATCAGTATACTTTAGGTGTAATTGGTCATGTTTGTGTTATATTTTTATATGACCGATTCAAGAATAGCCATCACATCATTATTTTTGAATAATTGTCACTTGCGGCAATTTACTATATATATACCGCCATCATTATAAGGTATACTTAATATAGCAAAAGCAAGTCAACATCTTGTAAGCCAAAGACCAAGAATACAGTAAACCTCAACATATTGAATGGAAATAGAATTTCAAATAATTAATGGAAGAAGTGGAGGACTATGCACGACATCGGGTGAAAATATCGTGAAATATTGATCGATAACCTTAAACGTAAGGTCAATAAACTTACAGAGAAAGGATTGAGGTCGATAAACTAACAGAGAAACGATTAAAGTCGATAACCTTACCGATAACCAATTGCAGTTGATAACCTTACCGAGAAAGGATTGAAACCGATAACCGTACAGAGAAATGACTGAGGTCAATAACCTTAGAGAGAAGAGATTAAAAGTAGATAATCTTGCAAAAATAGGTTTGAGGTCAACATGATTAAAGTCGATAACATTACCGATAAACTGTTGCGGTTGATAACCTTAGTGAGAAAGGAATTAGGTCGAAACGTAAGGTCGATAAACTTACAGAGAAAGGATTGAGGTCGATAAACTAACAGAGAAACGATTAAAGTCGATAACCTTACCGAGAACCAATTGCGGTTGATAACCTTACCGAGAAAGGATTGAGGTCAATAACCTTACCGAGAAAGGATTGAGGTCAATAACCTTACAGAGAAAGGATTGAGGTCAATAACTTTACAGAGAAGAGATTAAAGTAGATAATCTTGCAGAGATAGGATTGAGGTCAACAGGATTAAAGTCGATAGCCTTACCGAAAACTGTTGCGGTTGATAACCTTACTGAGAAAGGAATTAGGTCGATAACGTTACCGAGAAAAGATTGAAGCCGATAAAATTACATGGAAAGGATTGAGGTCGATAGCTTTACAGGAAAGGATTGAAGTCGATAATTTTGTAGAAAAGGATTGAGGTCGATAACCTTACCGAGAATGAATTGAGATCGATAGCCTTACCGAGAAATGATTGAGATCGATAACCTTACCGAGAAATGATTGAGGTCGGTAACCTTACAGAGAAAGGATTGAGGTTGATTGCCTTACCGTGGAAGGATTGAGATCGAAAACGTTACAAATAAAGGATTGAGGTCGATAACATTACAGGGAAAGGATTACAGAGAAAGGATTGAGATCGATACTAGTAACTGTACAGAGAAAAGATTAAGATCAATAACATTACCGAGAAATATTGAGATCGATAACCTTACCGAGAAAGGATTAAGGTCGATTGTCTTACCGAGAAAGGATTAAGATCGATAGCCTTACCGAGAAAGGATTAAGGTCGATTGCCTTACCGAGAAAGGATTGAGATCGAAAACCTTACTACGAAAGGATTGAGATCGGTAGCCTTGGAGGGACAGGATTGATATCGAGTTTTTCTGAATTTCATTTTTTTTGTCCGGTTTGATCCACATATAAAGATAAGTACCGACCATTTAATTGTTAGGGGATTATGTTTTTTTTACCAAGCCAGAAAATGTTGTTTATAGATTATTTATGTTTGACATAAAAAAATCAGTAATATTGTTTTTCAAATTTGATCATAAAGTCTTGTAGAAAACTGTAAGTTCAGATTGTTAGTCTTTCAGGTCAACATACTTTTTTTTCTATAAATTTGGCGACAGAAAAAAAAGAACATAATCGACCCTCTCCAAAGTGAAATGATCGTTCCCCAACCAATTACCAGGATGTGATTGTACTATTGCTGGAAGTGGTGTTAACTCCCATTACTCTTTCTCTCAGAATAAAGAGGGGTATATGATTACTTGGAAAGCGAAAGTCTTAAAAACCAGAAATAGAAGTAAATAAATCACTTTGCTAAAGACTGTAAGTAAACGTTATATTAGAGAAAACCGAAGGAACAATCAAGAATGGACAATCCAGAGACACAAGCAACATTGAGAACACAATACACAGCACGAATACAAACAAAACACAAAACAGAAAACTAAAGAGAAGAGCAACACGAAAGGTAACTGTAATTATAAAGACACCCTCCTTGTTACTCATATAGTCAAGATGTGATGGACACCACTATGAGTAAACAAACACAAATAACATAAATAAGACATCAGTAAGTTTGACTGCTACCCTCTGTGAAGAGATCTGTTGAGACAGGAATCAAGTTTATCACTGACTTTCGGAAATAACTGTTTTTATCCCGGTACTCCAATTCCTGTCCGAACAATACTGACGATATAGCTGAAATATGGTTGAAAATGATGTTGAAAAACAATAGTATTAATTATACGAATTCTTATGTAGGTACTTGAATTTATTAAAGGCATATTGTCTACGATTTTTTTGAAAATTTTTAACTGTCTATAAATGATTTAAGCTATCATTAAACAGTTATGCTGCAAAATATACGATTGGTGTTCTTTTTTTGACAAAAAAGACCCAAAGCTATCGTTATCGGAATTATTGTCCAGGATGACAAAAAATTCAAAGTGAAAATAACAGCGCCACCTATAAAAACGGAAGTTTGGAATTCTCGGGGGTTTAGCTTTGAGGTAAGGAAACTACTGTTAAGATTCAAACACTTCATGATTATCACGCTCGTCGTATGTTGTTTGAATCTTAACGTTTCGTAGCGTATTCGTCAATAATTCGGTGTTTAATCTTCATTTTATGAAGGTCAGTACGGAAAACAACAATAATTTTGGGTATGAAAAAATACAAATGTGGTAGACAATATACCTTTAACTTATCATTTCAAATACCGGTATTTTATTCAAACATACAAAGATTACCTCCCTTTGACTATAGAATACTAATTCATCAGCAGTCTTAAAGCTTAGACGCTTTCAAAGCTTAAAGATAATTTCAGAATTTGAAGGACCAGTCTCTTAAAACAATTGAGAAAACAGGCGATCAACCCAAGAGACAATATGGACGAACACACTCAGAATACGAAGCAACCCCAGTGTATAATTTTGCCTTTAATTAATGAGACAAATTGTGTTTTGACTATAATTGGTTCTATGCATTTATTGCATAGTTTAAAGATTTATTATCTTGATTTAAAAATATGTCAAGTGAAAGGTAGAATGTTTTCTTCAAAAGGAAAAACAAAAATGCGGTATAAAATAATTGATAAATATCAATCGTTGGTGATGTATCTTCTTATTCTAAAAAGTAGCAAAAGAGAGAACGTGGTGAAATATAAACTAGGAAAAGTAAATTTCAATAAATAAATATATGTAACAAACTCCGTCTACGCCGAAACACCGAAAAGTGGACGGATGGGATGATACCCTCGGGAATTAGCAGTCCACTAGCAGAGGGATCGATCCACTAGAAGTCCACTAGCAGAGGGATCGATCCAGTAATAGTAATAAAAACGTACGACACGTTTCTGGAATAAACGTTGCCATGAACACTCGAAGTCCAAATATTGGAAAGTCAAATAGATTAGAAGTGTATGGGAGCAAGAAAACCAATGGACCATAACAAGATAGCAACAACAAGAAAACCAATGGACCATAACAAGATAGTAACAACAAGAAACCCAATGGACCATAACAAGATAGCAACAACAAGAAAACCAATGGACCATAGCAAGATAGCAACAACAAGAAACCCAATGGACCATAACAAGATAGCAACAACAAGAAACTTAATGGACCATAACAAGATAGCAACAACAAGAAACCCAATGGATCATAACAAGAAAACAACAAAAAGAAACCCAAATGGACCATAACAAGATAGCAACAACAAGAAACCTAATGGACCATAACAAGATAGCAACAACAAGAAACCTAATGGACCATAACAAGATAGCAACAACAAGAAACCCAATGGTCCATAACAAGATAGTAACAACAAGAAACCAAATGGACCATAACAAGATAGCAACAACAAGAAAACCAATGGACCATAACAAGATAGCAACAACAAGAAACCCAATGGATCATAACAAGAAAACAACAAAAAGAAACCCAATGGACCATAACAAGATAGCAACAACAAGAAACCTAATGGACCATAACAAGATAGCAACAACAAGAAACCTAATGGATCATAACAAGATAGCAACAACAAGAAACCCAATGGTCCATAACAAGATAGTAACAACAAGAAACCCAATGGACCATAACAAGATAGCAACAACAAGAAACACAATGGACCATAACAAGATAGCAACAACAGGAAACCCAATGGACAATAACAAGATAGTAACAACAAGAAACCCAATGGACCATAACAAGATATCAACAACAAGAAACACAATGGACCATAACAAGATAGCAACAACAAGAAACCCAATGGACAATAACAAGATAGCAACAACAAGAAACCCAATGGACAATAACAAGATAGCAACAACAAGAAACCCAATGGACCATAACAAGATAGCAACAACAACAAGAAACCCAATGGACCATAACAAGATAGCAACAACAAGAAACCCAATGGCCCATAACAAGATAACAACAAGAAACCCAATGGACCATAACAAGATAGCAACAACAAGAAACCCAATGGACCATAACAAGATAGCAACAACAAGAAAACCCAATGGACCATAAGATAGCAACAACAACAAAAAAAACCAATGGACCATAACAAGATAGCAACAACAAGAAACCCAATGGACCATAGCAAGATAGCAACAACAAGAAAACCCAATGGACCATAACAAGATAGCAACAACAAGAAACCCAATGGATCATAACAAGATAGCAACAACAAGAAACCCAATGGACCATAACAAGATAGCAACAACAAGAAACCCAATGGACCATAACAAGATAGCAACAACAAGAAACCCAATGGACCATAGCAAGATAGCAACAACAAGTAAACCCGGATAAGATTACATATATTTCAGGGAGATTGACTTAATTTAAATACAACTGTACATTTCAAACATAAATATATCTATTAAACCATGTCTTTGCCGAAGCACTGACTACTTCACAGAATATGATGCAAATATTTTAAACTAATTTTATTTGAAATATTTTAGCTTTTTACGGAATCACTTACATGGCCACATATTTTCTAAAACATAGGGCAGTTTCCTGCCTACGATACTAACTTAGACTCCTCACTGTTTTAATAGAAGTATATGTTACAAGTCAGGAGATGGACGACCATGCATACATGTTAATGCATGGTATCGATTTACACTGAAGTGAACTGTTCTGACGATGTTATATTTTATGGTGTTCATTTTACTGACTTCTGATTGGTTAATAAATTGTTGATTACGTCAAGTGTGTAGTATTTCACGTATAATCATAACAAAATCAACCGCATGGGTGGTGTAATGGTTACTGTGCTCGCCTCTAGTGCGGTAGATCGTGGGTTCGAGCCTGATCGGGTCAAACCAAATACTATAAAGCGAAAGAGCAAAGACTAGTTATGTGATTGACGTTCAGATCTCAAATGAATTCTACATACATCTCGGCTTATTTCTGTCAGATATTCCTTCGGTGTGCATTTTATATAGTCACATGGTTCAATCACAGAAGTCAAAGCAATATGGGATTTATGCAACTGAAATAAATGTTAAAATAGAGGTCAAGGTTTCACATACATTCTTATTATCGAATATCATTGTCTTATCATTTAGGTCAAGACTCTAAGAACTTTATACATTACATAGTTTTGTCCTGAATTCATGCCGTTTTTGACTGGGGTTCTACTGTCCTTTGTTTTCTGTATTACGTTTTGTTGACCAAAGTGTTTTCGTCTATTGTCCAATTTGCACTCTCGGTGCTTCTTCGATATACGGCTTATGATTTTCTCTTTGGTATACCATAGAATGCAAGGGTTCAATGTACATTCCCTAATTCTACAAACAGGTAACAGATCAAAACTACCTGTATGCTCAAGTTACACATCACCTTAGTTATACCATAAAGATCAAGATTCCAAGAGCTGTCTACATCAGATACATCAGATACTATACTCAACAAATCAAGAATCATTTATTTAGTGTCATAATGGAAGGTGTCACGATGACCCAGTTTGCACATATACCGGTATTGTATATTAACAAATATTGTTAAATTAGGTAATCCAGTTTTGGTCACATAAATCTAGTTGACCTTCTCCCCCTTTTTATTGAAATGCCTGTACCAAGCCAGGAAAGTAAACGGTCATGTATAAATATATATATATGTGCTAAGTGTATCGATTTAGCTTTTTCTACGATTTTTCTATTTGATTGTGGACCTGTTCTGACAATGTGGTATATTTGGTTTTCCTTTTATCATTAAAAAGTCTGCACAGGAATACCGGTGTCATAGAGTAAACCTTCCCCCATAGTAGATTAACCCACCGGAAGGTTTACTATACGACACCGGTAGATGACTGTGGCTATTCTGTTTATGTCCTTTGGTTTGTCTGCTCATAGTTAAACATTTACATTTTTAACTTCAAAATCTTTTGATAATGGGTGTACTTGACGGCGGTTAATTCTGAAAAAGGGTTAGCACTAAATTAGATATCTACGTTTAAAGGCAGATATTAACACACACACAAACACAAAAACAAACACAAACAAAACCAAAAACAAACTTGACCACAATACAGATGGTACTCGTGTCCATATCCAGCCCACGCTCCACGTTTATAAGATAATCAGACATACTTCATGAAGACTAATTGTGTCACGCCTACGTTATAAATCTTAACAAGAACCTCGTTATAGAATATTGAATGACATTTTAAAACCAAACGCTCTCTGCCAACGGCACAGACTTAGAATAGTATATCTTTACGTTGTACGGGATTACTTCAGTTTCTAGGGTAATTGATATTACAGGTCTGATACAAAACCAAAAGGTTAAGTTCATTAAAGCAGCGCATTAGAATGTAACTCATACGCGATGCTAAAGAATGAATACGAAGCTTTTATGATGAGAATATCTTGACAACTGGGGGCTAAAAGGTAAATGTGAATCTCTTTACAGCAGATTGATGTTAGAGGATTATGACTTATGGAGGCTTGAAAGAATGCATATGATGGTTTTATGTTAAGAATATCTTAACAATTGGGGGCTAAAAGGTAAACGTGAATCTCTTTAGAGCAGATTGATGTTAGAGGATAATGACTTATGAAAGCCTGACCCAACGTTTAATCAATATTTCAGCTATATCAGTGCGGTCAGTTTTATTGGTGAAGGACATGGGAGAAAATCACAGACCTATCGTATGTCACTGACATATTGTCATGTGCTGAACCTCACAACTTTTGTGATGGTAGGCACTGATTACACAGGAAGATGTAAATATAACCAACATACGACCCCAGAAACGGCGGTATCTAATGTTTGGTATTAAACTGCTATTAATAATTTAGATTTACTGGGATATTTAAAAGAACACAATTGTATTTGCAATTTGCAATCAGTGCCGATCACCACTAACCTTGTGAATTCCAATCCTGCTCATGGCAAGGTGTACTCGATACAACATTATGTGACAAAGGTTTTTAGTGACTAGCGGCAGATAGGTGGTTTTCTCTGGGGTACTCCGGCTTCTTCCACCAATAAAGCTGACCACCACGATATAACTGAAATGCGCTAAACACTGTAGTCCTAACCCTAACCCTCTACGCATCATTTCTTCCACCTTGCATTATATATCATTGTATATAAACTTCAAGGGTTTTCGTTTGTAGTATATACAGTGTAACTGGCATAATTGAAAATAGAGGATATTTGTAAAACAAATACTGTTCAATGTTAACCAATGGAGACATGAAGCATTAAGTATTGTATATATACATTTTGACCCAGATCTACATGATACTAGTAAGTGTATATGAATTGAAAATGAGTTAAAAAAAACAATCGCCTATTTTTTACGAATGTCAAAAGTACCCTCCGTGAAGTAAGTTGAAGCCATTTTGAAGTAGATTTCATGAAATCTGAATGCATATGACAACATGCCATCAAAACATTCAAATACACGTTATGGGAAACCGAAAGGGAAATCAAGAATGGACAATCTAGTGAAACTGGCAACATTGAGTACACAAGACACAGAACAAATAAACGTTAGAGAAAACCGAAGGAGCAATCAATAATGAACAATCCAGAGAAACTGACAACATTAGGTACACAAGACACAGAACAAATAAACGTTAGAGAAAACCGAAATGGAAATCAAGAATGGACAATCTAGTGAAACTGGCAACACTGGGCACATAAGACGGTGGCAAACAAAACAAAACACTAAATATATGCTGGACACCACCATATGGAAGGCCTTCTCCGTTACATATAAATCATTAAGTAGACAATATATTGCAAAAACATAGCATTATTTCGTTCAAGATTCTTTGAGAAAAATGACATAATACTGCAAGAGATATTGTGATTGATGTTGAGTCGTTGACGTCAAATGAGTTAAGAATACATAAACATTAAACAAATCTTTTAGTGTGTAGTATGTATTTATGAACAGCTGCAAAAAGTGAGCAGTTGACATCATATGCAAAATCTGAATTTCCATACAATATATTGTTAATGGATATATCTAACCCAAGATCTCTAATATTGTTCAACATTACATTTCTTTGATTCACAAACAATTTACAGTGTAGGATGTAGTGTTCATTGTTTTCCGCATAACTGTCACAGTTACAATAACAAGAATCCATCAGATTACATCTAAAAAGGTCACATTTTAAGCTCTTACAATTTTGCCATAAACGTGTATGTAGAATACCTGCCTTCCTAAAACAAGATATTCATAACTACGATGGTCATTGGTTTTTAATTACACAAACGAATTAATTCTTGTAATCCGTCTTTTAGCGTAGAGCTAAGAATAGCTGTGCAAAGGCTAAAGAAGTCAAATGTTTTAATGCTATTTGTATGAGGACAGAGACCTTGATTGTATGTACTCTAACATATCCTTAGAATGTTTCAGAATCACAGTGTTATAGAAGACACAGAGTAGGATATTTACCTGCCTGTGGCATGCCATATATCGATCGAATTATTGAGGTATTCATATTGCCTTTCCTAGTTTCTATAATGGACTTGAAAAACACACTATACCGAAATAGAAAGACACATTGTGATTAAATTCGATTATATTGTTAAGACGAACAACAAAAAACACCAGGAATAATTGAATTAAGCTTGTTTCTTCTTACAATTGGAATCTATACTCGAATATCAAAATCTCCTACAGTCGTTTCTTTGAATAACGTGAATTACAAATATTAGTTGAATGTGTCACCGATAACTCGAATTCTCGAATATTTCCAAGTAAGAAGAATATGAAGATATCAAAGGGGTAAATCAGGAGCCGTAAATCAAAGAAGGACAGACAATACAATGACCAAACGAAACATGACAAATAGACAAACAATGATCTACAAAACACTACACAGAAAACTAAAAACTGAGCAAAATGAATCCCCCAAAAAACTGACGGTGCTCCGGAAGTAAAATGGCCGATCATTGCGACTTCGACACAATTAGTTTCGAGTGTGTGTTGATATCCACCTTTGAGCGTACTTTGTGAAAGTAATAATTTAAAAAAAACGCGCCTTGCGCACTTAATTTGACAATAGTAATAGACGTTGCAATAGCTATCACTGGGTCGATACTCTGTTGGTAGAGTATTAGTCCCCTAGCATATCATCCGCCCACTAATCAGTGTTTCAGCTCTGACATTACATTGTTTAATATATATATATTACTGTTCCTAAATGATGTAATTAATATCAAAACTAATGTACACCTAGTTTCAGCTATCCATATAAGGCCCCAAAAGACTTTTTAATTATTTGGCTGTCAAATCTGTTGACTAGGAGCGTACATGACGAAGGTTATTCCAGAAACGCGTCGTGTGTACTAAATTAGATATCTACGTTTTTATTACAGCATTTATTCAATCCATGATCCAATCAACTACTCATCAGTCTTTCGCCTTTCATGATGTACCGGAAATACAGACCGGCATCGATCCGAAAAATAGTTACACTTCGAAATGAGGCAATATTTCTTCGATTTCTAATTCAACCGTTCTATTCATGACAGACAATGATAACAGCGTTGATTAATGGGTAATATGTACATTTGTGAGATATAAATAAGTATATAATAGAAACAACTACATGTTCTTAACTGTCTGGAAATCTCAAGTAACAAAGAACACATATATTGTCCGTGAAGTAACATATAACCCGATTGGTCAGTGCTAATTTTACACATATAGTGACAACTGATCACATTTGATGCTAACAGGTTCAACAACCAGGACGATGTATACAACGTGCATAAAATGTAGAACAGCAATAAAAACAATGCTTCTTTACTCTAATTTGTTTCTAAGCGTAAATAAACTTTAGAGAATACAGAAGGGGTAATTAAAAATGGACAATCCAGAGAAACTGAGAACATAGGGTATATAAGACGAAGAAAAGCAAAACGAAAACACAATGTAACTTTTGTTGGACACCATTGTATGCAAGCAAACACAAATAATGTTCATAAGACATGAGTCCCCCTAAAAACAATTGGAGGTAAAGATGAACATCGTTTTTATGTGGAAATCGTAAAGGACAGCACAACAAGGATCTCAGAACGTAAATACACATAACAGGACAACACAAAAAAAACTAAAAAGATGAGCAACACGGACTCCACGAAAAACGGAGTGAACTCAGGTGCTCGCTTTTTATAAGACATCTACCTAATAGTAAATAGTAAATATCCTTTACTTTATTGCAACTACCTCTGTCAATACACTAATTTTGAAGACATATCCAACAGTTGTTAAAGACATATGTCAAGAGAAGAGAGAAAACAGAAGTTATTCATGATATGTGTCATTGCTTAATATATATATTCCTGGTACTTTCCTCGTGCGTGACTTATCACCCGCGGTTTGTAACTAGATTAACACGACGGGTGTCCCTGGTAGAGCAGGAACTGCTTACCCTTCCGGAGCACCTGAGTTCACCCCCTGTTTTAGTGGGGTTCGAGCTACTCGATCTTTAGTTTCAGATGTATGTTTTGTAGATCGTTGGTTGTCCTTTTGTACTTTTTCTTGTGGCCATTATGTTGTCTGTTCTTCGATATACGGATTCTGATTGCGCCCTTTGGTATCTTCAACCTCTTCTTATTGTGATGTCCAACACGTGTTGCCTATATGTGTGACACAGCGCCAGTGTCTTATAACAGACATGATCTGCTTACGCGAGAACCTGAGTTCACCCCCGGCTTTTGGTGAGATTTGCGTTTATCATCTTTTTAGTTTTCTGTGTAGTGTTTTGTTTTGTTTGTTTGTTTGTCTTCGTCCTGTGTTTTGTGTGTCCAATGTTTCCAGTGTCTCTGGATTGTTCAGTCTTGATTGTCCCTTCGGTTTTCTCTAACATTTATTAGATATACACAGTACAGTCAAACCTGTATTAAGAGATCAACATTGGGACAAAGAAAATGTGGTCTTTTACGACATGTGACCATTTAAAAGAGGTCCAATTCATATGCAATGTTCTATGACAGGACAAGAAAAAGGTGACATTTTAAATACTGATGACCGCATGCTAAAGTTTGACTGTATTACTAAGTGAAAAAAACATGCAAAGTAAAAAGTAGAAAACGTATCAGCTGTAGTATAAATTTATATCAGATACAAATACAAAGTTAGAAAACACAATTATAATATAGACCTACAATACTCAAAGGTAATGTTAAATCTTATTGAGGGTCTTTTCACAAAAATTGTAAGTTAAGATGATGTCGTCACCTCGAAGGTTTAACGGTCGCCACCTTGTTAACCTGCCACGGAATATCCGTGTCACAAATGACCACGGATATGCCCCACTTGTCATAAATACTCCCTGGTCCTTTCCCCATTCATGACTTATCACCGGGTTTGTAATTAGAGTAACACGACAGGTGTCACTAGTGTAACAGGAACTACCTAACTTTCCGGAGCACCTGAATTCATCCCCGGTTTTTTGTGGGGTTCGTTTTTCTCGATTTTTAGTTTTCTGTGTTGTGTTTTGTAGATAGTTGTTTGTCCTTTTGTCTGTTTTCCTTTGGTCATCGTGTTGTCTCACCTTAGGTTTACAGATTCTGATTACCCCTTTGATATCTTTAAACTCTTCGTACAATTTATAGATTATTGGAAATTCTCAATCTTTCTACAGACAGTGATTAGCAATTTAAATAGCTATGATAACTTAAATTCAAGGATAGTTGTCCGTAACAAGCGTGTAGGTAAATTTATATTGTTATTTAATTAATTCTTATTAATATACATGTAATTACAAAGACATTGCATCAGTTCGGGGTCCTTTATTAGTACATCAGTGTTTAAATGATCAGTTCTATGTGCGGAAGAACCAAGGAAGAGAATCCGGAAAAATAGATCGACATTTGACCTCCTGATCTTGAACAAGTCAATCACAAGTGTTGTATCGAGTGCATCTCGTCACGGATAATTAGCGAACTCGTATCTGTAGTGATTATTAGGCTGATGTTAATCCAGATAACACAATAACGTGTATACGATGGCACATCATTCTTTAGTTAAACAGATATAACTGAAAATAATACTGATACATATCCGTCAATCTATTTACCATGTAATGAAATGAAAAACAATCAATACCCCTTACACACAAATACATGACCTCTCACTTTCCTGTCTTAGTACATGTGTAAGCGTACTTTTATTCCGTTGTGTAGAATTTCCGATTAGGGTTAGGATTAGGATGAGGGTTAGGTGTAGGGTTAGGGTTAGGATTAGGATGAGGGTTAGGGTTAGGGTTAGGGTTAGGGTTAGGGTTAGGATTAGGATGAGGGTTAGGTGTAGGGCTAGGGTTAGTGTTAGCATGGAAAAATAACCTAGTGCAATAATTCCTCTGGAAATTATACACTAGTGTAACTTGTCCTCTGGAAAGGATACACTGTTGGAAGGAACACACTGTTACATATGCACTTCAATAACAAGTTGCGTGGTTAACCAAGTTTTATAGACCCAAACCTCTCCTGTAAGTGATGTCTATGGTTGCATTGTTAAACCCTTTGACGGGTAGTTTGATGTATGGCCTTTGATCAAGTCTTGCTACCTTTTGATTTAAATTGTAGTAAGTAAAGTTTAGACCCAAGTTGACTTTGTGACATCGTCATTAAAGCAGGGTACATTCATTGACAAGATATCGAAAGGTGAAAGAAGATTGTAAAGTCCTTGACAAATCTTATTTGTAAAGGCTATGACTTAGCAACTATAGTTCATCCATTGAGGTAGGTATGCGTTGCTAGAATATAGACAATATGCTGGTACAACTAGTAGGCCCAACTAACAATTAAATTAGTACATTTATATTTCATTCCACATTGTATTACTATTATATGTTCAATGTTTGATTACAACAAATTTATAACTTATTTATTCTAGTCTCCAACTAAGATCATTCATTTCTTGAGATGTTTATGACTAATAGATGTAAAATGTGTTAGAAGTAGCAGTTGTGATATTTTTGGCCAAAGAGTAATGGTCTTTAACCAACAGAGTTTAATTATCTAAAATGTTTATAAAGTTTACATATTTCACTTCACTTGTACATTTATTATATATATGTATGAAGTATTTATTAATGGTGCTTATAATTACATGTATTGAAAGAACATAATTATCCTATATTATTAATATAATTGTTATATACTCTTTTCTGAATGTATGCCTTGTACATGTAAAAGGAGAGAGCTTGTATAGGCATAGCATGTTGCTCAATCCCATTCATATGCAGTTGTGAATAAAATATGTTTAAAACTAACCAACAGAGTCTACCTTCCTAGTCAATTAACAACGAGCATTCATTGACCCTGCTATTGTAATATCTATGTTTATGCTGTAATTCATTTTTGTAATGGAATATATTTTTTAGAGGAAGCGAATATGTGCAGGCTTTGTTTTATCGTTTGTTTATATATGTATTGCCGTTGAAGATCCAGTTATCAAGAGGAGAGTGTTGGGATCTCATTAACTGGTTTAACCCCGCCATAATGTTGTGCCTGTTCCAATGTAGGAGCTAGATTTCTAACGTCATATGTCGTGGTTTTTATTTGTGTTCTGAGAGGGATGATTATTCGTTTTGTTGATATTGGTAAAAATGATTGACCATTGCTGTTTAAAAATACTTTTCATAATTGGATGTTGTTTTTTTTTCTCTCATAATTTAAAAATCTTTCTACGAAATAGATATTTACCGATCGTGTTGCTGTTAAAGTTAAATACAGTTTATATTCACCCAATTTGATTGGTTTAGCATTTAGCAAATTGTGCAGTTAAATCCCACAGTTTTCACATATTGATTATTCACTGAAGTGTTGATGGGAATCCTCCAATTAAAAAGTATTTTAGAAAACACAATCAATTAGCACAGAAGCTCCTTTCAAAGCAACTCTGATCAATGCATGTGACAGGTATATTTTTAGATCGTAATTGGAGATCTTCAGAATGCAAATGGGCAGATCAACAACTTTTTATGCTTAGCTTGGAATTTAGAACAATTTCAAAAATGTCAAGTGGCATTAAAAGCACGCAATGTGGTTAACAAAATTAGTTAGAGTATGGTTAGGAAAGATAAATGGGTAATTTTATTGGTAAACTTTTATGGTATGACGAATTATATGACGCAATGCTCTTTCCGTAATTGCTCTTGAAAAGCCGGAGAAAAAAATAACAATTACTTGTTGCTGACTACCATGGAGTTAATTGGAAGAGGAAATATAAACAAGTGTATCTTGATGGAAGCCACTTGCTTACAGTCTGGGGGAACTATCAAGAGGGGAGGGATTGGATCCCATTAACCAATTTAACTCCGCCACCTTGTAGTTGACTGTCTATAGAGTTAAAATGAAGAGGAAATATAGAAAGTGTATCTTGATGGAAGCCACTTGTTTACAGTCTGGGGAACTATCAAGAGGGGAGGGTTTGGACCTCATTAACCGTTTTATCTCCGCCACATCTGTGTGCCTTATCCAACCCGTTATTAGGAAGAGGAAATATAACATGTGTATCTTGATGGAAGCCACTTGTTTACAGTCTGGGGGGACTATCGGTTGGGAAGGACTTGGATCACATTGACCGATTTAACTCCACCACCTTGTAATTAACTACCTATAGATTTAATAGGAAGAGGAAATATAGAAAGTGCATCTTGATGGAAGCCACTTGTTTATAGTCTGGGGAACAATGAATATGGAAGGGTTTGGACCTCATTAGCCAATTTAACCCTGCCACATCTTTGTGCCTATATATAGGCAGCGAAGGAAGAGACATCCGACTTTACCAAAATGTATTGAAGACGTTCATGAGGCATTAAGCACTATGACAGTTAAAACATCTAAGTCTGAGGATATGTGCTTAGTAAATGATGTAGATTCGCATATCATTATTTTCTCCTGCACTTCGAATCTTCGTGTACTCTGTACTCAAGTGAATTTTTTTTTCATTGATGGGACATTCAAATGCTGTCCGAAATTCTTTGAACAGTTGTATACTATACATGGGTACAGCAATGGTCACTACATACCACTTGTCTTCGCTTTGTTAATCTCGAAATCAGAAGACACCTATCGCAAGTTTTTACAACATGTTATTGACATTTGTAGTGCAAGAAATCTTACATTTAAGCCTGTCGTTGTACATGTTGATCTAGAAATCACTGTCCACAATGTTTTCCGTCAGATGTTTCATGAAACAAGTATACAATGCTGTCGTTTCCACCTAGGACAATCCTGGTGGAGAAAAATTCAGAAGACAGGACTTTCCACTGAATACAAGGACAACGAATCAAACATATGAAAATAGCTTAAATCGTTTTTTTGGACTTGCCTTTCTGGACCCAAGTAATGTTGAAGACTGCTTCGGGGACGATATTATGAGGGTGTTACCAGTAGATCCTCGATGTATTTCGTTCGTTGACTGTATATTGGAAAATGACATTGTGCCGGAATCAAGGTTTCCTACAACATCGTGGTCTTCATTACCGTAACTCATCGCAAAACGCACAACTAATGGAGCGGAGCCGTTCCATGCACACTACAATGAACAATTTTATGCAGCTCATCCCTCAATATTTATTTTCTTAGATGTTCAGTCGAAAATTCAAACAACAACATATGTAAAAGTCAGAACAATCTATATGCCAGCAGTCATCCGAAGATCTGAGATGGAACAGCTTTCTTACCTGATGGACCAATACAGCAAGCTACAGGCTAACGAGATCGACAGATACCAGTTTGTGAAAGCGATAGGTTACAAATACTCTGCTAAAAGCGACATCTAAATGTTTTGTGACTGAACTGTATTTTATGCCTTTTATATCGCTGTGGATTTTATTATGCTTTTATTTGTATTAAATTAGTGCTTATATATATATACTGCCCAAAATCCTACTTCCACCTCCCCGCGGTGGGCAGGGGTAACATAAGTTACTTATCAATTAACTAATTTCTAGTTGACGCAAGAGGTATTATTATAATATATATTATATCAATATTACCAAAAATACCATAATCATTATTAAAAAATTACAGGTCATCTGCGCAATCGGAGGATTGCAACAGGTAAATCTCAGGTAAAAAAATCTGCGCAAATGAAAGGTGTTTTGCAGCGCAAATGAAAGATTTTTTCCGCTCAATTGTAAGGCTAATCCGCGCAAATGAAATGCACCAAGTTTTATTGGTGGAGAAAACCGGAGTAAACGGAGAAAACCACCGACCTGTCACATAATGTTGCATCGAGTACACCTCGCCATAAATGGGATTCGAACTCACAACTTTAGTGGTGATATGTACTGATTGCACAGGCAGTTGTAAATCTAACTACCCAAAGATGACGATCACGACAGGCTCTATGACCTGATAGGAGCAGAGATTCTATATTCAAAGGATATCTGTAAATATATATGGTAAATGTAATTGTGGAACAAAAATACAAAAGATGAGAATTATCTGTCAAGTTGAAGGAAAAGCTGCGATATGGAATAAGATGGAAAAAATGCCACACTGTCGGAACAGTTCCAAAATCGTATGAAAGAGGCAAAAATTGAAACCCGTAACACACAAATGCATGACCGCTCAGTTTCCCGGCATTGGTACAGATACTGCAATCAACAGCGGCAAGGTTAAGCTAGCTTATGGGCCACAGTTTGCCCTGTTATTGAAATGATGCGGTCATGAAGTGATTAAAATATGTCTTTGCCATAAACTAGTTTGCAATATGTGGCATGCATAAAAGAAATAAACCCTCAGTCGAACAAATCGTTATTAAAATGTTTATTATGTCTCTCACAATGACACACCGTGTTGGTAGCAGTAGAACAGACCATTATTACAGTATGTATTTATGGTCTGATTTACAGTCGAACAGACCTTTATTGCAATATTTACGGTGGAGCATGCCATTATTACAGTGTTCACGATGTCTGATGTCTTGACAGTCGAACAGGCTGTTATTAACATAATTATGACGTGGCTTACGTTGGAACACACTGTTATTCAGCATGATGTCAGTTAAGTTGTAAATGGCTGTAATTGTAATATTTGTGAAATACATGAATATTACAGCCGAGAATGTCATTATTATAGCATGTATGATGTTCTCTCTAGTCGAACAGGTCCTTGTGAAAGTATTTGTGATGTCCTCTCTAGTCGAACAGGTCGTTATGACAGTATTTGTGATGTCCTCTCTAGTCGAACAAGTCGATATGACAGTATTCGTGATTTTCTCTCTAGTCGAACAGGTCGTTATGACAGTATTTGTGATGTCCTCTCTAGTCGAACAGGTCGTTATGACAGTATTTGTGATGTCCTCTCTAGTCGAACAGGTCGATATGACAGTATTCGTGATTTTCTCTCTAGTCGAACAGGTCGTTATGACAGTATTTGTGATGTCCTCTCTAGTCGAACAGGTCGTTATGACAGTATTTGTGATGTTCTCTCCATCAAAAGCATTAAGGTTACAAAGTTCCATGAAATAGAACAAGTCATTATTTAGTATGTTGGATATACCCAACAAACCGGATAGGTCTTTTTGAAGTTTGCAGAATTACTTCTAATAAGAAATTTTCTAAAATCATCTGTATTACCGGTATATAATATTATAAAATGCGACACGCAGTCAAAATAATTATCACAAAATGATGAATTTTAAAGAGCCATATACCTTAATTATTCTATTTAAATTGCATGAAGCCTATAGCTATTTATCGTGCTAATGCAGATACCATCACTATTACTTCTAGAAACTTAATAAAACCTCATCTTAATTGAAGATCTTAAAGCTTCCAAACTAATTGATTTACTCAGAGTTTTTTTCTGCTATGCAAAAAGATATGGCGTTCTCTGATAATGTCAATTCCTATTAGCATATGATATTATACGAGTGGGAAGAATGGGTTATTAGTTAAAAAATTGTCAAATATAATCCATATTAATTTGATATATAACATGAAAAACACTCACCGTACGTCGAACGCAACTAATAACATTTCTCGAGATTTTTATTGTTAGGAGAAACCCCCTTGAACGGACCCCTATTGATTGGCTGGAAGGAAATTGATGACGCTTCATCGGAACTCTGTCACTGGAAAAAACTAGAGGTAAGAAAAAGTGTCGGACACCAGACGGTAAATTAACAGGTAAGCAGTCATTTTAGTATTATGTAGGAAAATACTTTTTATCAGAAATTATTCCGTAATTAATTTTGTGTAATTCTTGTAATTTATTTCAAGTTTTTGTTCGTTTGTTATTTAAAAAAAAATATTTCAAAGAACAAAATTCTTTAACAGGTAAATAACCTCATTTGATTCATAAGTACCCTAGGGAAAAATATTCTTCATAATTTTGATTCTATTAATTGCATTACTTATTGTATGTTATTGAAACTTAAGGTCAATTTCCCCCAGGCATATCATCGTCATATGCAACCGTAACTTATTTTGGTTATCCTGTTTAGACTTTCTGGCTTACTGGCTATTTGGCTTTCAAATCGTTTGACTATGAGTCTACCTGTTGAATGTTTTTGAACCTTTGAATCGTAATGAAAGCGGGAGGTTTGGCGCCGTAAAATTTGATTCAACCCACCATTTCTTTGGAAATGCCTGTACCAAGTCAGGGTCATTACGGTTTTCCCAGTTTTCCGGTTGTTGGCTGATTTTGTCTGTTTATATACTTATGAGTTTTGACTTTCCCTTTGGAAGATTGTTCGGAGTTCGGTAATTTTGTTATTACCCTTATTTTCCAGAAACGCGTCGCGTGAAGTAATTAAGATATTTACATCTTCTCTTGTGTTAATATCATTTGTGTATTTTTATTTGTTAGTACCTCTCATTTCGATTCCATGTACTGTTAAAACGTATGTATCTATCGCTCCTGTTACGCAGTTAGTTGCGCCTGAGTGTATTTTTGAATAAACAGTTGAAACAGTTGCAACTTCGATATTTGTAGGATTGGGTTGTACATTGTTATCAAACATAAGTTAAAATTAATTGAATTCGTATGATAAAATGTGTTGGTTATGATCTTATTGCACTATTGTAAGAAATAGGATAACAACAAGGAATGTTAGCATTCTAAGGGTAAAGCAACAGAAATGTCCATGGGTAATAATTAGTCTTTCGAGACATTGAAGATCCGGATACAAAAAAATATGAATTAATTAATTAAAATTGTAAAGACAAAGTTAACGCAAAGCATTCCTTTTACAAAAATAAATAAATAAATAAATAAATAAATAAATAAATAAATAAATAAATAAAACTATGGGAAAGCTACAGGTTAATATGATCACAGTTATCCTATCTTGCTAGTTAAATCTCCATCAGTCAAACATATCATCGTACAATGAAAGTGAGACATTTTAACATTTCTTTTATTCAAAGAGCACATTCTGTAATTGTTCATCAGATCTTTACTAAACGATGTGATTGTACTCACCACTGTTATCTACTAAACCATGAAAACGGTAATCTTAGAGCAACATTTGCGGTAGTACCTACCGACAATATTGTGGGCGGAGCTTATGATAAAAAAATCCCCGTTGATATGAACAGTATATTTATGAAACTGTATGTCACATGTCCAACGTGACCTAAAGGTCACATACCTCAGAAATTTGAATTTTCGAAGTGATTTTTGTACGTTTTAGACTGACGAATAATCTTATTTTTAAATTAGACTGACAGTTTCGTAGAGACGAACACTTGTGTATTACCAACAACATTAACTTGTTCTCGCCATGATATACCTGAAAAATAGCTGAGTTGGTAATACACATTGTGTATGTAGATGATTTGAAATTTTTTAGGACGGTGAAAAATAGGAAATAATAGTAATAATAAAATAATGGAATACATGCATAAATAGCAAAAGTGCTAAATTTTGTTTGCTTTTTGTTGAATTGTCATTTCTTTAATATTTGACTTTTGTTTTAGACGGTTTTTGAACAAATCATCAACATTTAAAAATATACACCATCAGATATCTCGATTATTTACAAACAACATCGCAATTGTTAGCACACTGTACATACTAGGTTTGGTAACTTTTATGATATTCGATCTCAGCCTATGTTGAAGCAGACAAACCACTAGTATTTGTATTCACTAGCTATTTCTATCTACACTGTAAATTGAATATTGTCATCTATTGAGAGTTAACCCAGTTACTACCGGTACAATGGAATGATTCTTGCTGGTGACAATGTAATTAGGAGATAATGATGTAGTCTACCTAGTTTCAAAACAAATTACAAAAGACAATAATGACGGTGCATTATGGGTAACAATGACGGTGCAACAAATAACACATGTTACGTAAGTCTGCAAGATATATTCATATAGGGAAATACTATTTATGTAATAAAATTATGTTCAAATTTTGAACAGGTTATACCATATAACTTTGTTTGGGGCAGTTTACGCTTAATAAAACGCGAAGTGCTTTATGAAAAGCGTAGACTGTTCCAAACCAGATATGAAAGTATAACCTGTTCAAAAATTGGAAATATTCCTTATAATTTAATTTTTACAACAACAGTTAAGCATTCCTCTTTTAATTACGATTATTTCATGTGACTATTTGAATTTGGCGTTGGCGAATGAGTATGTTTGTGACGTTACAATATCAACACATGTTATCAAGTATAACCAATGTTGCTCCAGGCAGATCAGCCAATCAGATTACAGTAATAAAATAAAATTATTCTAAAATACAACGTGTTTCAACATGCATTCGATTTTCTCTTGAATCGGAATTTTATCTTTGTCTTAAACATGGTTTACTACAAGAGGAAATATCCGCGATGTAAAGAGCATGGGCAACACGGAAGTTAAGGCCGTTGATTTGTAACCACAAGCCTACCATCAGTGTCGCTTCGATGCTCTCCACAGGTGCTTAAGCCTCAAGGTCCCGTACCCATCGCTTGAGTTTTCTCAAGTTAGATCTCGCGATCTTACATTCTTCATTTGTCCTTTAGTCACCTCGATATAATTGAGAGAAAAAACCCTGCTAAAAATGACGACACACATAAATAATACAATTACTCACAATGGACAACTACCCAAGATGGCGAATGATATTATATTATTTTTTGCAATGATTTATAGCGATATATTATTTGATTATTTGATAACTTCAGGAGCATATGAGTTGATCCCCTGGTTTTAGGGTTGGCCAGGGGCGTGTTGTTTGATCTTTAGTTTTCTGTGTAATGTTTTGTACATCGTTGTTATCTCCTTTCTTTTGTCCATTACATCGTCTGTCCTTCTTTGACTTACGGCTTCTGATTAACCCTTTGATATCTTAGACTTACGGCTTCTGATTAACCCTTTGATATCTTAGACTTACGGCTTCTGATTAACCCTTTGATATCTTAGACATGTCTTGAATAAATATATATAGCTTCGTCAAAGAGATTGATCTGCTTTATATGCTATTTTACCTAGATATGAATACAGATGCCAATTTATAATATACCATTCCTCTTTTATTGCTTTATTTGGGGAAATCACTGACGAAAAATAGTGCATCATTCGATCAATAGCCAATGCTTCCGCACTGACATGGTTTACTAGATATATTTATGTATGAAATTTGAAGCTATTAAAATTTATTTATCAAGACTAAAGCATAGGTAACCTCATTAGATTTCGGTTATCCTGTGTCTGCCCTTTGGTTTATTTACCCCAAAAGAATTTTGAATTAATTGGCTTTCCAATCTGTTGATTATCAGCGTACCGGACGCCAGTTATTTCAGAACGCGCAGTGCGCACTAAATTGGAGCCTTGGGAGATGGTTTTATATTTGGTAGTTAATATCCCGTAAGAAGTAATTTGCTTGACAAATATACAACTGTATTCTGTTGTAAAAGAAAAATCCTATTAATTAGAATATGCTCTAAAATATCGCATACACTCCGATTGATTGATTGATTGTTCCTTAAAGTCATTAAAGCTGGAATAAGTGTACCCATTTTCAGGAATGTTAAGAAAATATTATAAAAATGAATTTATGAAAGGCTTATAGAAGTGTCATTTTCTGGGCATGACTGTCTCATATTACAGTTTCCAAAGTGTACATTCCACACTTCAATAATGTAATTTGTTGACCCTGATCTCCACCATTCATAGATAATATTATCCGTCCACTTTGTCTATCCTGTTTAGATCTCTTTGTTTACTTTATCCCAAGAACGTGTAAGTTATTGGGCTTTCTTATCCTTGTAAAATCAACGTACATGATGAAGGTTGTTCCAAAAGACACGACTGTGCAGTAAATAAGGGTAATAACAAAATCACCGAACACCGAGCAATCTTCCAAAGGGAAAAGCAAAACTTATAAATCAACAAACAGACAAAATCAGTCAACAACCGGAAAACTGGGAAAACCGCAATGGCCCTGACTTGGTACATGCATTTCTAAAGAAATGGTGGATTGAATAAGATTTTACGGCGCCAAACCTCCCGCTTCCATTACGCTAAAAGGTTTCGGTTGTCACTATAACAGCATTTTTAACAATACTGGGACAAAATAAGTATAATAGTAGTCAACGCAGTACTTTATGAAAATCCATCCTTTATTATCGTCTCTGCAGAACGGTTTAACTAAACGGTCATCTTCTTACACAATTTGATTTCAAATGAGATGTTAAATGACGTCATGTCCAAGTTAGATTTCTACGTCTTTAGTTCAAAGATGTAAATATTACAGACAAAGGTGTATTTCTTAATATATATTATATGTATTGTATTCATTGTTTTGCTATATCATAATACATTTTTATGTCGCCATGGAAGCACAATAGAAAGTGTTATGCAACATGCTGCGACAAACACTACTAATAGGTCAGTTAGTTCTCCAATATCATCCTAAGTCAGCGTTTCTGACAAATAGATCTTACACTAGCCTACACAGTCTTATAAAAGTACAAACTCCTGTACTCCATAAAGCTGTTTAATGACTTCCCTCACAATTGTCTGAAGATAAGTGTTTTTTTCCGAAGCAATGTTCCATCACTAAGACAACTTGATCGCTATAAGATCATCACTATTTTGTTGTTTCTTGAAGGTCTACGAAAACTTCAGACATTTAAACCCGCTAATTAAAATGTTACCGAATGGCAGAATGATAATTTGCCTTTCATTTATCAGTGCATAACGATTGATAAGAACTATGTTTTTAAAAGACAAGTAGTAAATTCAATCTATTATATTGTAATGGAATTGCAGCTATGGTAAAAATGGTTTTTATGTCCACATCGAGTGCGTAAGCACGTAAATTTGATTCCGAACGGGTCAAGCCAAAGACTTTGAAACTGTCATTGGCTGCTTCTGTGGTAAGTACGCAGCATTAAAGAATAAGAACAAATGACTAGAATTAGGAATAATATGTCCAAGGAGTGCAAAACGCCAAACTCAGTATTGTTGTTCCGCATAAAAACGATGTCCAGTTCGTCTTTACCTCCAGTTGTTTGTAGGAGGACGCATGTCTTATTTACATTATTTGTTTTTTGTTTGCATGTTGTGGTGTCCAACGCATATTGTGTTATGTTTTTGTTTTGTTTTTCTTCGTCTTGTGTACTCTATGTTGCCAGTTTCTCTGGATTGTTTTTG
>MJUT01060174.1:68813-94660 GCA_002080005.1 Gigantidas platifrons | reverse complement strand
AACAACTTGATTTTAAAGACTACAGTGCGTTTTGACAGCATATGTAAGAAGGCATATAACAGTGTCAAAATTATCATACACCTTGGCCGAATAATCCCTAGATTTTGAGGCCCTAGGTCTCCGCCTGCCAAGCCTTTAGGTAAATCCGGCACTGCCTATAAATATACCTAATGATTCCCCAAGTGTTGGATTGTAGTATCCTGCCGATTAGGGGGGGGGGGGGTCAGATTATAATACGGAAAGCCTTACCGTGGACCATAGTGGGTAATGTGCGTAGTGTGTGGCATGCTCCCTCTACAATCAGGACCTCGTTTTCAGATTTTGAAAATTAGTACACGTATTGTAGCCTCTGAAAAAGGCCACATTTTAGGGGCATGAAAGAAGCAATACAGATCTCTGCCACAGATCCATAGAATGAAAAATATATCCAAAAACTGTTTGTTTGCTTGTTGGTTTGTTGTGTAGCGTCAAACGTCAAATGCAGAAATGGTGGATGGGTTATGACAACCAGGGGCAACGACATTCCCTAAAAAGTACCCCACATAGATAAGAATCTCACAACATGAGCTTATTTTACTGTGTGGAAAATTGGAAACGCGTTTAGTCACCAAAAGTGGAATTAACACCTCGCTTGATAGTAGAATTTATTTAAGGTGGAAAGATTAGTTGTTTATTAATTAAAAAAATAAAATACGCCTTCTATTTTGAAAGAATTGTTTAAAAAAGGTAGCCTTGTAATATAAACATTTATGAACATTACAATTCATTTCCTACAACTGCAATTTACTGTTTGATTTAAACTGCCTGTTTTCTTTGGGTTCGTGTGTACCCAATGTTGCCATTTTCTCTGAATTGACCATCCTTAATTGCTCCTTCGGTTTCTCTAACGTTGATTTAGTCTTCTTTGGTGATTTGCAAGTTTTCTCGGGTTTTAAAAGTTGCTCCGTTTTGCATGCTGAAAGGGGAAATGTATTCATATATAGATATCGTAATTTTGCTGCTCAATAAAACCCTATATTAAAATTAAATCCTGTATTATCGTATATATTATAAATGTTTTGTTCAGTATTTTCAGACACGGAAATTATATTAAGAAAAATACAGAAAAATATATGGCAATTAATTTTATCCAGTAAATGATACTTTTACCAAGAATACTTTTTTATTTCCTTATTTTCAAACGTTCACACAAGCATATTGTATAAAATCATCCTTTTAAGTGCTTCTTCTAAATCCACAAATCGTCTACTATTTAATTTAATATTTTCATTTTTCCTTTTTCTAATTCTATCCATCCGGGATATCATTTCCCTATTTTTCCCACATCTTTCCGTTTTTACTATTGTAAAGTTGCTATAATTATCTCAGCAATACAAAACAAGAATACCCTTTTTATACTGTAAATCCTTAACTTTCTCTATACAGTGATGAAATTCAAGATTTAACGTTATAAATCTCAATAAAAGAATTAGCCTCCAAATTTACGTCGTATGTCTGATCTGTTCAATAATAAACCTATTAGCCCTCCATTTTAAGCATTGATATATTGCCGCTCATGTTTGCTGCAAAACCCTGATTAAGTCAAGCTATTAATCGAAAACAATCAGTATTAATTTATAGACCTAATCGACACGACCATACTGAAGCATTATATATCGATAATGGAAGCGACAAAAGTCTCATCTGTTATCGAAATTACATTAGAGGCCGCGCTCTGTAATTCACGTCTCTGAGAATTTTGATATCAATCCTGAAAAGATATAGTTAGACTATCAGAGCTATAAATACACCAGCGACAATTCAGCTTGATTGTTATTATTTAACGAATGCGTTATTTATCTTGTATTAACACATTTTAGAACCATAACGAAAATGTTTCCATTATAGAACGTACTATTATATTATCTTTACCAGAATGTACACAGAAAATATGTTAAATATGAAAATAGGAAGAAAAAAAACATGTTATTGTGTATGCAGTAGATAGGCGTAATGTCTTTATTAATAGAGGACAATATATTGTCAATTGTCAATACATTGATATGTTGAAAACGTTCAAGACTACAACCCCTCCCCCCCAAAAAAAAAGATGAAAGTTGTTAAAACGCATGTCTTGCTGCACAATAATATATTAATTTTTATCTCCTCATATTCTTAGTAATGGTTGATATTGACGTTCTGAGTTCTGTGTTTTGATGTCCGTTGCGGTTTCCGCGTGGATGTGCTGTTCGGTTCGTCTTTATCTCCAGTTGTTTGTAGGAAGGATCATGTCTTATTTACGTTATTTGTGTTTTTCTGCGTATAGTGGTGTCCAACACATATTTTGTTGTGTTTTTGTTTGTTTTTCTTCGTCCTGTGTACCTATGTTGCTAGTGTCTCTGGATTGTCCAGTTTTTAATGCTCCTTCTGTATTCTCTAACGTTTATTTACTTAGACAATTTGATTTTAGAAATTTATTGTGCGTAAATATATTTCTTCATGAATCTAGTTTTAAGTCGTTGTCAGTGGCTGATAAAACTACCGTCTCACTCTCATGCAGTCCCATTTTACAACTGTCAACATTTGCTTATTTTGGACTATGCTCTACGAACAAACTCTGAAATATTAATTGCGCTCCCTAGCAAAGTGATATATCTGGAACTTTTAATTTAATAAGGCATTCGAAATTCAGAAATTAATAGATTGGTGAAGAAATAGTGTCGATGAAAATTGTCCGTATTTTTTTGTGAACCGCCCCTCAATATACTATTTAGGGAAACATAGATAAACAGTACTGGCCGACAAAACCTGCCACTGCAACACCACAAACATCAGTACCCCTTGACAACATAACAACAGAAACTGAGATCAAGATTCTGATATGGGTTAGGTACAATTATGTATCGGTATTAAATCGGTCAATCAGATCTCTTGACAACTAGATCTCAAGTAACCGACTTTCTGGTTTAGAATGTAGAACTTGTTGTTATGATGACAATATTTGCGCATATCTGAGGCAAGGACTTGAATTTCCACCAGCCTCTGCCGTTATCATTATGTAGAATTGACATAGGATTGCTTCATATTGATGTTGTTTGTTTAACTTCAGTTACTTCTCAGCTTTTTATGAACTTAATTATCTTCATTAGTGTCATATTTCATGTTTCTAGGGAAAAACAGAATATCTTTGAAGGTTGAATTCGTTGTCATTACATTCGTTCTAAACTTGTACCCTTAGTTTATCTTAATTACGTGGTGATGAATTGTAGTAAAGGAAACACTAAAATACAGGAAATATTTTAATATTTACAATGAACAAGTCAAATTGCAAGACAGAACGTATTAAAAATGTAATCGAAAATTTTACTCTTACGGCCTCCTCCACGTGTGTCTCGGGTATAATAAATATAACTAATTTTATCCACTTCGGGTACAATGTTTCATCATCTAAAAGAGACGCACGGTAGCTGTAAAATGGAATACTCTACTCGCATAATGATTGTCATGTATGGGGAATGCCACGTTCAGTTAACATCAAATATCACGTTCCTTGCATTCTCTACTAAGCAACAGTTTGCCAGGAGATGCCATTGGCGCGAACCGTTCTAAGATAATATTTCCGACCCTCTCCATCACCCTTTTTTCCTTGCAGAAAATGTTTTCTCGTTCACTAAAAGTTAAGCAATCAATCAACTCTTACTTGTATTTGTGTGTTAGGGGTACATATTTTGCTTGTTTCTATGATTTTCTTATTGTAGTTTGGGCCTGTTCTGACAGTACAATGTGATATATTTTTAAATTAGGTGTTCACGAAATCAGGGTAATAGAAATAGTTTTGGAGTACAGTAAAAATAAATAAGTATAAATAACATAAATATAGAATGAACTGAACGCCCTACAAAACAAACGAGAATACAGACGAACCAAACATCGTTCGTACGCGGAAGTCGTAGCATGAGGCCATAACATGGAACTAAAATCGTGAAGAAGTGTGATGGACGTTATGAACTCCATGAATCCCACTAAAGCCAGTGAGTTGAACCCGGGTGCTTCAAAAGGGTAATAAGTTACTGATCCATTAGTGTCAGTACTATTATGTTATCATAATTTGCACAAAAACGGTACTTTATGTTTACGGATAGCTTGTAAGATTTTCACTCGTCAATTAAAATGGAGTGCATAAATGGAAAGAATAATTAATCAACCGACAGGAAATACTATTTTCATATCAGATTTTACAAAAAGGTGCAAACAATAAGAAATGAAGTCGCGTGCATTAAAACGCATCTAAAGAGTCAATTAACAGTCGTCTTTTTATATACAGACATAACGCTAGATGTCTGACATTTAAACATTGCTGACATTTTCCAATTTGATGGCATTTTTATTTTTGCAATTTAAACTAGTGACATGCTAAAAGAAAATCGTAAATTAATTATTTACAACGTGTCAATATCAACATCGTTCCCTGGAAACTACGTCACCGGAAGACAATTTACAAACGTCAAAGTCGATAGATGGCTATCAAAAGTATTTTCCGGAAATAAAATGTAAAGAGAAAAAACGAACATTTAAATTTACATTGTATGTATGCACGGTTATGTATAAGTACATGAATTCACATAGGAACGATGTTCATACGCTATCTGACAATACGCATGTGCGAGGTATGTATTTCGGGAATACTATAACGGCATTATTTATATAGCCAATGAAGAACGTCATATTAGAATTGTTAATATCTCCGTCTTAGATATTGGTGAGAAAAACGTATACATATACATCTAACAAGTTTTTATTTTCGTCACTGACTGAATATAAAAATAAATATAGCGGTTGCGACGCAGACGTGTATCTTTCTTTGCTCTTTTTCTGTGCGAAATTATCAATATAATTATTCCTTGTTTGTAACATAAATACGCATTTTTCCGTTGATGTTTTTATGTAGTAATCAACTTAAAAATAGTGAACTTTTACAAACCATGGTCTAACATGAATATCTTAATGTTATTCCATGATTTTGACGTCACATGAGAATAATAGTTAAGTTTCTATGGAAGTGGGAGGAGCTCAAGTCATGGTTTAATATAAAGATCTACACGTTATTCCATGGTTAACGCGGACGTCGAAGAGAACACCCTTTTGTCAATCATGTAATTTCTGTTACAAATCATATATACCATGAATCTTACTCATGAACTTATTTAAACCAACTCATCCTTCGGCTTCGTTGGTTTAAATAAGTTAATTCGTCAGATCCATGGTATATATAATATGCGAGCGTCAGCGAGCTCTTTATGGTATAAAATGTGTTTGACAAACATGGCCTCACATACTGATGGATAAAAAAAAATTCTGCGCATTTGTAAACACGTTCACTGTAACACACTAACACCCTCAACTAATGAAGATCTTCGTAACATAAAGCGCAAAGGTGATCCTAAGTCTTGTACCCTCTCTCGTACGTCCGATATCACTGAAACCCGGAACCCGTGTGTAATAAAAGTTATTTTGGTAGCTTGTGTTACTTATATTGATATTTTTTAATTGATTAAATCTCTTCTGACATACTGACAAGAATTTTTGTTTCTACGCGGAAGTTAACTTTTGAGATTTCGTTAGCAACGACGACTCGATTGAATGAGACTAAAAAAAGTCGTCTCGGCCCAAAAAATTTCGACACTTTTTGATGGACTGGATGAGTGTGAAATTGCCAGATCATTTTCAGATTCGCGAGCATTCAAGGCCGTGCCTGTTTCATATTACTTATACACATGCAGCTATCCTAGATAAATGAATGTTAGATACGGGGAATTATACACCATTCTAACATGACCTTCTTCTTTCGCTTTGTTAACAAACGAGCCAATTATCCATTCTGTATAATCTCATTAGCACACGCGCCGGTGAATGTGACTGACTTTTCCATTGGCAGCATAAATTGTAACCCGAATAATGCCGATAGAGGGCGCAATATTATTCGATTTACATAAATTGTGTGCGACATTTTCCGCAAGCGTAAATATAAATTACCGTCTTCCAATCAAAGTACACTACCGTATTTGTACTCTTAGACATATCAGAATCGAAATGAATCATGGAAACCCGAATGTGCTTTGAGTTTTAACATGGATTGGCGGATATTAGTAAATTTTATCCCTCGCTTCTGGCTCTGGATAAAATAATAATATCCGCCAATCCATGTTAAAACTCCCAAGACATTCTGGTTTCCATGATTTATTTCTTAAATATATATATTTTAGTTTGACCCAATGGACTGATATCTCGCATCCGATAACGACACGAAAACCACTATTACACCGAGATGATTTAAATTAATTTTAATCAATAGAAAGAATTACCTACTCACTTACAAAGAAATTCAATTTGTTTCTTCTGTATTTAATACCTCTTGAAAGACAAATGATTATTCTACAATTGTATAATTTTGATTAGCAGATTAATATGTCTAGAGTGTTCTTATACATTAAAAAAAACATAAAAAACAAAGGAATATCTTATAGCGATCAAGTTGTCACAGTGATATGACTTTGCTTCATACTAAAACACGTATCTTCAGACAAATGACAGGAAAGTCATTAAATAGATTTACCACGAAGTGCATCAGTACGTACATTGTACTTTAAGACAAGACAACGTAGGCTAGCTAGAGATATATTTGTCAGTCACTCTGATCTGACATTCTATTTAATGACAATCTGAATTCTTCCTGGTCAGTGTTTAGTCACCACGTGTTGAATATGTCATTCTTTATTTACGGCTTTTGACATGGTTTATTAGATATATGTATTATTGAAATTTACAGTTCCTTAATAGTGTAATAACAAGTAATATTTAGGTTCTCCTCCCTCAGGCATAGATGACCAATTCTGATTCTGTTTAGGTTTTCTTCCTCTCAAAATTTTAAAAGTATTTGGCTTTAAGCATACCTAATGAAGGTTACTACAGAACTCGTTTTGCTTTTATTTGATTACCCCTTTGGTATCTTTAACCTTTTTTTGTATGTTGTATCACTCACTGGTAGAAAACTTGTTATCATTATATTAGAAATGGTAGTGAATATTACTTCCCAATTAATGAGAAGTAAAAAAGACTTGATAAATATTTCATTTCTGATACTCTTAATACAAGTTGTCAATCATTGTTCCATGTGTGATAAGGAACTTGTTACGCTGACTACCATTCGCGAGCACTCCCGGTTTTGTTGTGGAGTCTGTGTTGCTGTTGTGTTTGTCTTTCGTACTGTGTGAAATATGTCCAATGTTGTCAGTGTGTCTGGATTGTCTATTCCCGATTGCCCCTACGGTTTCCTCAAACGTTTATTCAATATGGGAAATATGATTCTTAACTTTCGAAACAAAGTGGTGGCTTTGAAATACTACTATGGGATACTCAGAATAAATTTGATTTGAAAAGTATTGACCAAAATAATTGCTGAAATATCCATTTTACTTTAAAATCAGCTGAAAGACGTTTGATGTACTAATGTTAGAGTTTTGAGGAAATAGAGTCTTGAAGTATATGCTTGTTTTTCCGCTTTATTCCAAATAAAAGTCAAAAGTAAGGTAACCAAGTAAAGATCACGTGGTATTTCTTATTATTATTCACGAAGCCGGATAAAATGTTAGTGGGTTGTATTATTGTTTTGCTTTGTAGATTCTGAAGTAATTGTTCAGTTTAATGGTCTAGACTTACAAGCTACGACCCCCGTATAAATCCTAATTGAACATACATGGAGAGTCTTGTCAGAGTATGATGTTTTATAGGCCTCCACAAAGTCTATAAATGTCTTATCGTCTTTATCAAATGTACAATTAAAAATATTTATCTATCTTTACATCAATTTACAATCCACATATTCAAAATTTAACATAAAAAACTAGATATAAAATATTTTCTTTTCAAAGACAAAGACATTTGTAAACAGCGTCGGCAGTCGTATCAAAATATATGCTTGTTTTATGTTGACTTTAAAAGAAATCATGTGATTGTTGTGGAAATATATTTAAATATAATTGACTGACTTTACATTATGCGTAATGATATCTGTTTCATGTGCACTACTTGTTACTTGTCTGGTTACGCCATTTTTATTTGTTTGTTTGATTTTTGTTTGTGAAATCGTGTTGTCCATTTTGTTTTTGTTATTTAAGCTTTCTCACTCTGGATTATTGATGTTTTAGTGTCCTCCGCCTAATTGGTATTTTAGGTATTTTGTTTAGTGTACTTTGTGTTGCCCAATCTTGATGTTTTAGTGTCCTCCACCTAATTGGTATTTTAGGTATTTTGCTTAGTGTACTTTGGGTTGCTCAATCTTGATGTTTTAGTGTCCTCCAACAAATTGGTATTTTAGGTATTTTGTTTAGTGTACTTTGTGTTGCTCAATCTTGATGTTTTAGTATCCTCCAACTAATTGGTATTTTAGGTATTTTGCTTAGTGTACTTTGTGTTGCCCAATCTTTAGTTTTCTGTGTAGTATTTTGTCCACCATTGTTTGTCTATATCCCCATTTATTCCGCCATTATATTTTCTGGCATTTAAATTACGATTTCTGATTATTCTTTAATATCATCATATTTTCTTCGTTTTGTTGTGAATAATAAAATTAAAGAACAAAAATAAGCCCACTGTTCGAACAGTTCGACAATATAATAGAAAAATCACAGAAACAGAAGCAAAATCGAAACCACTAATACAGAAATACATGACCACTCACTTTTCTGGCTTGGAACACGCACTTAGTTAAAACGTAATTTTATGACCGAAACCTTATCTCTTTGTGAAATGAAGCGGGCATGCAATTGTTTTCCACATGTGAGTAAAATGCCCCCCCCCCCACATAAATCTGAGTCAGAGTCCTATTCTTGAACATTGTCATATGTGTAATATAAAAGAAAGCCGCGGACCCTAGCCGTAACTAATTGTTAGATAGTATACAAAGGCCATCGTAAAGACATAACAGGGGAGAAATAGTCAACTTTGAACCACAATATAAACCCCAATACCATTCATCGTCACTTGTACACAACTGACAGGACACTTTTTACTAAGGTGATGATATCTTCCGACACACTTTTTTGAAGATAAGTTGAAACGATTCTGTAATTTAATTGTTGAGGACACAGAAAACGGTGACGTTGTAAAAAGTCTGAATACAAACTGCAAGTTCCAGTGTAACGTTTTTGTAAGCTCAAACTGCATACGAAGGACAGGTTGGTATATTATTATCAAGGTGTGGCAAATTTAAAATAGGAAAATTGAAATCGTCTATAGGAAAGTTGACGTCTTTCTTTCTGTAATATAATCTAGCAGAAAGTGGACCTTTGGTGTCAAATTTGAGGTAAAAGCCATGAAATGAGGCAGAGGAAGCTGTTTCTGTTCTTTCTTGGGTATCATGTTCTTGGGAGGGGGCATGCACATTAATGGAAATCAGTTAGCAAATAATGAGGTAAACACGTTGATAAAGATTTAGGACATAATTTTTATTTTATATTCTATTAAAAATGATTTTGAATAATTGTCTATCAGTAAACCAAGACGATAGCAGAAAATCATTAAAAGTTGACCTTAAGGATCACATCTGTCCATTATTATTAATTGCTGCTTGGGGACTATAAGATCTGTATGTTGTCAACGGTAATAGAATTCCTATTCCTGCGGTCTGTAAGGGTTAAAACATATATTGAAATACAGGAAATATGAAATAGCGTTCGATAAAAAATTATTAATTTAGACGAAATGAAAAAAAAAAAAATGTCTTGCGTTTTCTTTAATTACTCTTTTAATTCATGTATTAATTGATATTTTTGTTGTTACCTTAATGCACTAAATAAAATGAAAACGTCGTCAGTGTCGGAATAAATGAAAAAAAAAAATAAAAAAAAACACCACACAGCCGGAACAGTTCCAAAATCCAATATAAAAATCGTTGACAAAGGACAAATCGATACCTCTAACACACATATAGTGATCGTGCACTTTTCTGGCTTGTTACATGCCCTTAAAAAAGTGTCGAGGTGACAAGAGGAGGCAAGCCTTAAGTATCAATATATAAAAACTAATTGTACAAAAATACATATATTCTAATTGTGGCTGAAAAGAGAGTACAGTCGAATCTTGCAATGTCAGTTCAATATTCTATTTTATCCAGCATTTCTTCTATGTGCGCATGAAAATTGCATTGACTGGATACTTTTCCCTATATGCTGTCACTGACCGACTGAAATATACACTTTTCTGGTACCCCTGTCAAATGTTACCTGTTGAGCTTTAGGAACCTATTTGTAAATCCAGTTCACTTCCTATTGACAGAAAGGGGCACACAAGGGATAACTATATAATTATATTATTCAATTCAAAATATAAACGTTGATGGATTAATGTTATTTTTCTGCAACATAAGCATAATATTCATAATGTCCTAAAATGTAAAGTTTATGTGTATTCGACACAAAACCAGTTTTATGTCTCATACACACAAATTGTATATCTAAGACACTTCACTTATAGTGTCTTTATTATTGAACAGGACGTAAATGTGAAGAAAATGATACCTTTGAGAAATAAATGTTGATATAGCCGAAGATTTGATATATCAGAGAAAAAGTAAGCGTAACACTACAGGTGTCACTAGTAGAGCTTACCTTTCCGGAGCACATGAGGTCACACCTAGTTTTTAGTGCGGTTCGTGTTGCTCTATCTGTAGTTCTCTGTGTAGCGTTTTGCAGATCATTGTTTGTCCTTTTGGATTTTAACATTGTATTGTCTGCTGTTCTTCGATTTACGGCTTCTGGTTACCCCTTTGGTGTCTTCAAACTTTTCTGAAGCCAAGATCTTCTACGAAGGTAACGAAGAAGGTCGGAGGAAATAATTTACTTAGGATCGCGATAATATGTTATCGTATTTGACCACGGGGGCCGCCGTGGTCGTGATCGTATGGTAGTTGAATTTACAATTACATCTACAATCGGTGCCTATCACCACTAAAGTTGTGAGTTGTGAGTCCCACTCATGCGAGGTGTACTCGATACAGCATTATGTGATAAAGTTTGTCGGTGACTTACGGCAGCTCTGAGGTTTTCTCTTTGTACTCTGGTTTTCTCCACCAATAAAACTTTCCGCCTCCATATAACTGAAATATTGTTCAAAGTGGTGTCAGGTACTATAACCCCAACCATAACCCTAGGAATGTACCGAAGAAGGTTACTCCGAACTGTCAGAGGAAATGACTTATTTGAGAACGCGATAACAATGTTATCGTATTTGAACATGAACATCCACTACAATAAAAAAGGAAAAAATAAAGACCAGAAACAATGAAAGTATTGATCTATCTTAATAATTATGAAATGAAACTGTTTCACGGAATTCACAGTCTGACAGAATACTTAGTCCCCTTCATCAGATCGTTCAATTACAATCCTTTTACAGATTCCACATTTATTTCACAAGCTGATTATATCAAAACTTGACAGGAAGAAAACAAATACAGTTTGAAGCAGTCAATTAATATAATTGAGATCAATCCGCTGGTAATAATTGGACGTGTGCAGTTATTGAGAGTCTCTTCATGTGAGATGCTACAATAACACGTATGAATCTCATCTGTATAGCTAGCCAATAGATAGGATGTTTTCTCTACGCCACCATTGATAGAATCGTCGAATTATTTCCCAAACGAGGATCTTGAACACCATATAACGTAATTTACTATATCAATTTCATATGTTGTTTTGGGAAAATTGGATTTAAGCCTGAACTTCATCAATTGACAAGGACTAATTATAAGTACTCTGATTGATCCTGATTTGTGAGTAGTATGTACGGTGTCTGAATGACTCAATTAATTTATTTTAATTTTATTTGTATATGTATGGTGGAACTTTGAGGTTTAGTTAAAAGATTGATTGATTGATTGATGCTTTACGTCCAGCGATCAATTTTTCAGCTATTTTCAGGACGAGAATAATTTAAACGCCACGGGACTCGAAACAAGGAAATATGATGGGTAGGGACGGAGAATTTTGCTAGTGCAACAGGTCTCCTATGGACCACTCATCATGAGCATAATGCTCATAATGAGCTGTTACACTGGGTTCTTTAACGTGCGAAGAGGGTGGCAATCTCTCAACACGGGACCTCGGTTTTATTTACGTCTCATCCGAAGGACGGGTTGGTTGTCAATTTATACATCCAGCAAAACCAACGGACGCCCCTTCAAGCCGAAGAAGCTCTCGGTCCCATTTCTATATCCCGGGGTTCTCGCGGGGTTGACCCCTTTTAGAGGACTAGTGCCTCTAGGACGGAGAAACCTGGTGTCTATTCTACCCCCGGCACACCCTCTGGGAGGGGGTTCTTAGTTAAAAGAAGAGTTTGAAGATACCAAAGGGGTAATCATAATCCGTAAATCGAAGAAGAACAGACAATACAATGGCCAAAAGAAAAATGACAAAATGACAACCAACGATCAACAAAACATACACATAACACTTAAGATCGAGTAACACAAACCCCACTAAAAAGCGGGGGTGAACTCAGGTGCTCCGGAAGGGTAAACAGTTCCTGTTCCACTAGTGACACCCATCGTGTTAACCGTGACTAAGAAAAGTAATGGTCTTATGAATATAGATATCGTGGTTCCTTCGAAGAACTTAGTCTTACCCCACTTTTTTGTGGGAGTTCGTTTTTCCAATATTTCGTTAAGTCTTCTTTTTTTGACTGGCATTGCTTTGTACATCCAGATTGTGATATTGTTATCCTGTTCCCTCTTTTTTTTTGGTATTTAACTTTATTGTAAATTAGCGAGTTACATATGCCAATGTTGTCTTACATCGTTTGTCAATGCTTCGGTCTTCCTTTTACATAACAGTTGACAGAAGAGAAGAATTACGAGGACATCCGTCCAAATGCACCCATGTCACACCATTGGTATAAACAATAACCGAAAAGATCTTCTATGATATTGCGAATAAATACGTAAATTTAATAACGATCACAAAGAATGGACATGTTTTTGTGAAATTTTAGTTGCGCAAAGTTTGATCTCTCATTTCCACTTTAATTTGACGCAAGGCGTTAGGCATTTTTTTTTTAATTTCCGACCATTTCAACTGACTTGAAATTGGGTGACGCAAATCATAATCGATTAGTGGTTGGACCGAACTGACTGAGGGCATATTTCCATATCTAACCCCCCTTTACCTGCTTTCCTTGAAAATAATGAAATCAGGAGAGAAGCAATTAATTGGAGAACAAATGGACAGGTTCATGTTGTCAAATATTTTATATTAAGCTTTGTGTTTACAACTTTACAGATGGTAACGAGGCGCTGATTTTGTACGTACTATATGATTATCATTATGGTAGCAATATTTTTCACAGACAAATATTTTGAATAAATCATTGCTTTCATTGTTTTCTTTCAGCATGTCAATTGGCCTCTTGACATCAACGGTCCAAACGCTTAAACGACTTCGTGAAAATGCAGATGTTTACGTTCAGTCCGTGGGAGAAGGTATCCAGTCCTTTACAAAGTTTGGAGATGATACTGCGTGGATTCACAAGAGGAAAACTAGACTTCAGCTTATAAGACTGAGTGCTGTCGTATGTGGCATTGAATTATGCTACGCAGCTGAAACCGCTTTCGTATCACCGATTTTGTTGAAACTTGGAGTACCGGCGTCCCTGATGACACTTGTCTGGTGTGCCAGCCCTTTGTTCGGATTCTTTTGTGTTCCGTTATTAGGATCTTTAAGTGATAGATGCCGACTTCAATTCGGAAGACGAAGACCTTTTATTCTATTTTTATCTTTGGGAATTTTAATTGGTCTACTTTTAGTTCCGAATGGCGAATATTTTGGTCTTAAACTCGGAGATAAAGGTACAGCGTCCATTACAGAATTTTTATTGACGAATTGTTCTTTTGTTAATCAAACAAACGTAAAAAATGACAGTAAGGAGTGTTTTAGTATACAAAAACTACAAAATGATTATGAAAACGATACAAATCATATATCAAGTATCGAAAAGGCCGACGGATTTTTTCATTTTATAAAAATTCCCGAGAATCACGTATACGGGATTGTTTTCACTATTATAGGTGTAGCTCTTTTAGATTTTTGTTGTGATGCAGCGCAATCACCATGTCGGTCATATTTACTTGATATATGTGTTCCAGAAGACCACTCTGCAGGACTTACTTCATTCACAATAATGGCGGGATTTGGCGGAAGTGTGGGCTATATAATGGGAGGAATTGATTGGAATGGATCAGGAAATCGGGATGGACTCGAATCTCACGTCCGTCTTGTATTTGCCGTCGTCTTGATATTCTTTATATTCTGTGTGGCCTTGACTATCACAAGTTTCAAGGAAATTCCGTTGAGTGATTCAAAGGTGACCGCTGAACAAATACAAAAGAAAAAGAAGAAAAAAGGGAGGTCTAAATACCAGAAATTTACAAACGAATCTAGTGACGATGATTCAGACGATGAACGTAAAGGTCCAACGTTTGATAACACCCCAACTTACGGCAGTTTTCCTAAACAAAACGGTATATTATTTATAGATATTTGACCAAGTGTGAAACATCATAGGTAAATTTTATAACAAATTAAAAATTCACAAGCCGTTACAACATTTAAATATTATACAGAGTATGATAACATTATATGTGAATTTCGTTGAACTTTGAATGAAATTTACATTTTTGTCCGCCTTAAAGGGAAGTAACTACTACAAAAACGTGAAAGATCATATAATTTTAGGATCAAATCGAAATGTGGAAATGGTCTGTTTAGCACTTTTTTGTTAGGTTTAACTCCAAAAAGATTGTCTTTATTACTTAATACGAAACACAATGTGACAAACCAAAAGATCATTTTGCTTCCAGTTTTAAATCTAAAACAACCAAGCTTAGCAACCAGTGTTCTACAAAGATGAGCCACAGGAACACAAAAAAAAAAACAAAACAAAAACAAAAACCCCGCAGGGTATCCTCATTTTGTATTTCTGACATAATACTTGTTGACATGTTAAATATTAACTTTGTATATATTCTATTCATATTTTGTAGGAACACCCATTCCGTATGAGAAATCCGAATCCGCTGAAAATAAATCTGAATTTCAAGGTCTACCACGAATCCTAGAGAATGACGAAGAAATAGATAAAAGCCAAGTCTTAGAAGCTGAGTTTGACAGAATAAACGACGAAATTAGGAGACAATCTATTTTTATATCAACAGAAATAACGTTAAAAACATATCTATTATCCATCGTTCGGATGCCTCGGTCTTTACTCATACTATGTCTTACGAATTTATTCAGCTGGATGTCATTAGTATGTTACTCGCTGTTTTTCACTGACTTCGTTGGACAGGCTGTATATGGAGGTGACCCGAAGGCGCCAAGTGGAAGTTTAAAACATCAATTATATGACGAGGGTGTCCGAGTTGGATCATTCGGAATGTCCTTGTATTCGTTGGCTTGTGGAATTTATTCAATATTTATAGAGAAACTGGTTGAGATGTTCAGTAAGTTTTTAATTCGTATACCATATTATCTACTTTTGATGTTTACAAACAGACAAGGTTTAAAATAAGCTGCTTTCTACAATAAAGCAATACATAAGACAAACAGTGGGTGACCCTTGGTACTCAAGTCAAAAGTTTCATAAAAAAAAAATAAATCAAATAAATCAAAATCAAAAACAAAAAAAAAGCAAAAAAAAACCTTTTTTTTGTTTTAAATATACCAAACAAAATAAACAAACAATAATAAAAAAAAACAAAGCAAAACAATAAAACAACAAAAAACAAACAAACAAACAAGCAAACAAAACAAAACAAAGAAGAAGAAAAAAAAACATTTGTACATAAAATGCTCATTTTGGATTTTGTTTCGTTAAAAGATGTGCTCTATAAATTAATCAATTTCTTATGTCAACAGAGACAAACATATCAAACAAACAGCAGCAGAGTATAGGAATTTGATTTAGGATAAACAGTGAAATCAATTAATTATATTTCCATTAAACAGAATTAAGACAAACACGTCACCCTCTGTTAACTTAGATACTGTTTTAATTAAATAGTAATTAAATGACAAAATAAACTTCAATTGACATTTTGTGGAATAATCATAAATATTGCACATACATGTACAACAAAATTGTCTAAATAGTATCTGCTCCTTCGGCTTGCAGACAAGACATGAATAGGTTGAAAGTGCTGAATTTGGTATTCAGCTAAAATATCTAAATATTACCTAGCCCTAATGAGTTGAGGACTCTAAATGAATAGGTTGAAAGTGCTGAAGACGGTATTCAGCTAAATCATCTAAATATTACGCGGTCCCGATGAGTTGCGGACACTACATGGATATATTGAAAGTGTTGAATTCGATATACAGCAAAATTGTCGTACTATTACCCGGTCCCGATGAGTTGCGGACACTACATGGATAGATTCAACAAAATTGTCTTACTATTACCCGACCCCGATCAGTTGCGGACATTACATGAATAGATTGCTGAATATTTCTCTTGCAATGGTCTATTGTTTTCTATTCCTAGATGATTTTTTTATTGTCACAATTTCGTACCAGCTTTTTATTATTCTGATAGTATAAGATCGATTTGTTTTTGCGACACTATCGGTATTCATTCCCGAATCTGATTGATCATCTTTATACTTACTTTACTGGTCTAACTATTCGATAACAATGAGCGTTTAAAAAACGTAAAGAGACCTTCCGACGTTACTTTCCTTTTTTTTTCATAGAGGACAAATGTAAAATACTACTGAGAAAGAAGTACACACAATCAACATTACATTTCAGATAGTCAATAAAAACACTCGTGAAACATTAAACCAAAGTAATAGAAAACAATCGATTGAACAAAATGCTGCCACACAATTCCAATGGTAGGCCTGGTTACTTCGAAATGATCCTGTTTGAAAGAAACATGTGATAATTTAAATGTTGGAAACCTGGAAATAAAATGGAAAAAAAAATATCACACTGTCCCAACTGCTCCAAAATATAAAAAAAATCAAAGAAACATAGGCCTCTAACACACATATACATAACCGCTCACATTCCTGGCTTGTTACAGGCAATTCAATAAAATGTGGCAGGGTTAAACTAGTTATATGGCCCCAAATCTTAAATAAGAAAATACGTAAATATTTTACGTATATGTTACAAAATACCAGAGAAAACACCGAAGGGTCAAGCAATAATAAACAATCCAGATACACAAGCCACATAGGGAACAAGTCACAGAAAAAGTAAGCGTTAGAGAAAATCAAACGGGCAATCAATAATAGACAATATCCATTGACACACGTAGCATAGGCAACAAGACACATAACAAATAACCGTTAGAGGAAACCAAAGGGGCAATCAATTATAGACAATATACAGTGACACAAGCAACATAGGGAACAAGACGCAGAAGAAATAACCGTTAGAGAAAACACAAGGGGCAATCAATAATAGACAATATCCAGTGACACAGATAACATAGGGAACAAGATACAGAACAAACAACCGTAAGAGAAAACCTAAGGGGCAATCAATAATAGACAATATCCAGTGACACAGATAACATAGGGAACAAGATACAGAACAAATAACCGTTAGAGAAAACCTAAGGGGCAATCAATAATAGACAATATCCAGTGACACAGGTAACATAGGGAACAAGATACAGAACAAATAACCGTTAGAGAAAACCAAGGGGGCAATAGATGATAGACAATATCCATTGACACAAGAAACATAAGGAACAAGACACAGAACAAATAACCGTTAGAGAAAACCTAAGGGGCAATAAATAATAGACAATATCCAGTGACACAGGTAACATAGGGAACAAGATACTGAACAAATAACAACTATAGAAATCCGAAGAGGCAGTCAATAATACAAAAAACATATAAAGATGAGCAACACAGACCCCACCAAAACTTGTGTTCTTGAGGGGTTAGCACCTCGTGCTTCTTGTAAGACACACACCGTGTTTGTTGTCTAACAAACACGACACAACCGTGACGATTTAGGAAAAGAACGTTTAATAGTGATGGTCAACAATTTCACCAATATCAACAAAACAATAAGGGTAACTTCGAACAATCTTCCAAAGGGGAAGTCAAAACTCATAAGTATATAAACCGTCAAAACCAGTCAACAACCGGAAAACTGTGAAAACCGTAATGACCCTGACTTGGTACAGGCATTTCCAAAGAAATGGTGGGTTGAATCAGATTTTAAGGCGCCAAACCCCCCCCTTTCATTATGGTTCAAAGGTTCCGGCTGTTACTATAATAGTATTTATAACAATACTGGAACAAAATAGGTAAAATAGTAGTCAACGACGCAGTACTAAATTGAGTGAGGAGGGTAGAACATCTATCGTGAACCATCTCTATCAACAACCACGAGTCACATGAAGTATCTTAAATACGAAACTAAATGTCAAAAACACTTTTACGTCACACATTGATAAAAAATATTTTTGACTTTTTTTTTACTTCCTTATCTTTATACATTTTCACTTTATGAAAACCCATCGTTCACCATCGTCTCTGCAGAGACAGAATATATTTCGACAAGATCTTGGTATCGGAATATAAACTATATAACAGAGATCGAATAAGGCGAATCTTTTTATAGCCCAGCTGCCCTGGTCTAGAAGCCTGTTTCTCAGATAAAGATGACGTTTCATGAAATCAGAATAATTGCTACTGACCCTTGCATAACAAATCAATTGCGAGATGTAAACACCATATGCAGGAAAAGCTGGTATATTGCTGCACATATTTGGAAAATTTATGATTTTAGAAATGAAGTCGTCCTGCTTTTTATAAATCTTAGTACTGAGTATTCAGTGAGAAGGGTAGAACATCTATCGTGAATCATCTTCATCAACAACCACGAGTCACCTGAAGTATTTTAACTACGAAAGAAAATGTCAAAAACAGAGTGATGGTCAACAATTCCACTAATATTAACAAAACGAACACCCCTCACTTTAACTTACTGAACATGAAAAGGAGGGGACAACGATATATGAATTTAGAAATCCACTTCCTTCATAGGGACAGACACAAATATGTGGCGATGTTAAACCGGTTAATAGGATCCCAACATATACCCTCTTGTATTTGGTTTCACAGCCTGCGTTTTATATAAAAGCAATATACCTTTGCATTGATATTTAACAAAAAAATAATTGAGATTTTATACTAGTTCAATGAAAGTGTAGATATTAAAAATACATTTCTCATTCTATTAATTATCTAAATCCTTTGAAATCACCAATTTTGAATCCCACAGAAAGTAAAATAAACAATTAACTCAATATATATTGCAATACAATCAGAAATGTATTTTACTTTTGTAAATTGGATTGTGTTTGATCAAAATGTTTGACGTTCTCTGTTTGTAACAAACCGTTTCTTTTACAAAAAGAAAATATAATTAGAAGGCGGTATCTAACATTGATTTTGTTTAGTACAAAGATTTTTATGAAAATAGATTTCAATTCAATTCTAAACTACACAACCAGACAAACACGATGTCAATTTAATTTGGCACGGAATCTGAGAATTTTAAATTTAGTCCAAGGCTTTGAAATAAATGCAAATAGAGATTGTTTTTATAAATGTTGTGTTGGTGGTTGAGAATCACTGGATGTGTATTATTTTAAATTACTTTTATATTAACATATAAACTGTAAGAAAATTTAAACCGAAAAAAGAAATTGGATAATAGACAAACAATGATTCACAATACACTACACAGAAAACTAAAGATTGAGCAACAGGAACCGCATTGTGGTTGAACGTGTTCTGGAAGGGTGGAAAGTTCCTGCTCCTGTAATGGAACCCGTCGTGTTATCCTTATTAAAAATGACTGACAAAACGAGATAATTTTCAATTTCTTAGATTTAGGCACTGTAATATAAATATCATGATCTATCCCTCCTGACTCGAATATAGAGGATGGGTATGAGATTAAACAAACTATTTTAGAGACTTTTTGGGGTCATATACATCAATTAATTCTTTATGGAAGTTAAATTATAGTCATATCTCGAAACATTTCACGGTCACCGCCATGCATTTAGCAACTAGTATGTGATTTGTGTATCTAAACTTGCAGAATAATTTTTGTCGCTCTAATTCATTTCAACAGCGAAATCGGTACTTTATAAACAAGGACGTCACCACGTGTATACTGTACCCCGAGCACGAAAACTAAGGTTCTCCTCCCTGATGCATACGTGATCGTAGCCCATTTTGGGTTTCCTGTTTAGGTCCTTTGGTTATATTGCTCCCAAAACTTTAAATTATTTTGCATTCCAATCTTTCCATTTTGATCGTACCATGATGAATGTTATTCCAGAAACGTGTCGTGCGCACTACATGTTATATCTGCGTTTTTATAAGATATCTCTTTTAAGATGCTAGATTTGTTCCTTATTCTTAAAGGCCTTTGTGTTTTTTTCCGTAAATGGAAATTCGAGTCCGTATTCTATTTTTATACTGTTCTTTTTAATCGAGCTGAGGAGATACATTAAAAATAAAATGGCAGACAGCAACAGAGGACAATATAATTGTAACGAGAGTACCTAGATCCGAAAGAGAAATCTACTGAAATAACCTGTATTCAAAAATAACCTATACACAAACGGAAAGGTAAAATAAGAACACAAACCATCAGACATCACCAACGGGCTAGCATCTTTCGCCAAAATGTTCACACCCAAGAAAATAGTATAAATATAGAATACGGGTAGATGGTATACACACCTATCTATTCAATCAGTAATAAAATATGAAAATTGTATCAGCATAATCCAACTTTCCTCTTTTTTTAGAAGCCAAGAGAGTTTATATCGGTGGACAGTTGGTGTACACCGTTGGTATGATACTAATGGCATGTGCTAGACATCACATCGCCGTCATCGTCTTATCACCATCTGCTGGGATAATGTACGCTACATTGTTTACGATGCCGTACCTAATCCTGGCCAACTACCATACCAAGACACAGGTAAGATAGACACATATCAGAAGGAACATAACAAACCATAGTCATAATCACATCTTTGGCATTCTCAAATCACCTTCTGATGGGAAAAATCACGCTAATTTGTTCGGGATAAAATACTAATATCCACCAACTCGTGTTAATTCTCACAACACAGTATGGCTTCCATGTATTATTTCTTTTTAATATACTTTTTAGTAACAGTTACTACTAACATAATAACCTAATTAAAAAAAGGAAAACATCAATCAATTAAAAATGTTGGAAGATACTAGTGAATCAGAATACGTAAATCAAAGGAAAGACAATACAATGACCACCAAAAGACAACAGACGAAAGGACAAACAACGATCTACAAAACACTACACATAAAACTAAAGATTGATCAACACGAACCACACCAAAAAAAAAAAGACATTAAAACTTGATTAAATACTATTATCACATATTTTATTGAAATAACGCCGAATTTGCATATGTAATAAAAGCATAATTTGCGGCGTGTTATTTGCCTTCGGGGCAATAACATTTTACGAGGACAATAACATGTTATCTGCCCTCTTGTCAAGGGCAATAACATGTTATCTGCCCTGGCAAAATATGTCATAAATAGATTAATACATATGTTATTTTATTTGATCAATTTCCATGTAATTTCCAAAATATGAAATCAAATCAATTTTTCGTAAACTTTGAATTATTAAGAGATCTAGAAACGCTATGTATTCTAGAAAATGGCTTACAAGGCTGTGTCTTTTTTTAAATTCTAGTTCAACGACTCGACATCAACCGGAAAAGATGGAGAAAGAAGGGAGACAACTATTCAAGTCCGGGGTCTTGGCACAGATGTCGCTGTTGTCAGTAGTATGGTATTTTTGGCACAGTTTATCCTTTCAACGTTCCTTGGGTCCATTATCGATCTTGTTGATAGTACCGTCACAGTTGTTGTAGCCGCCGCCATTTTGAGTTTTCTCGCAGCAATAAGTGCTAGCCAAATTGTGTACTTGGACCTCTAATAAAAAGTAGTTACCATGGTAACACAAAACTGATGGCATAACTGATGAATTGTATATTTAGAACTATGATTGCTAAAAATTGTAGTTCTCATCCATGGTAACACAAAACTGGAGGGATGACGGATTTTTGTTTTAAATAGACTTATTGGTGTTCTAGTTCTTAATTGACAATGTTGATTATCATGGACACAGTAAAATATTTTTCGAGGAATCAATGTTCGTAGATTCTGGTGCAAGCTGGTGAATAAGTGAATAATACTTGTGTATAATTACACCTGGACTAATATTAGCCTAAATATTACAAAACTATGGCTTTTTTAATTCAGGTTTGCTATAATTGCTTGTTAATATCTGATTATTTGTGCTTTCCAAATGTAAACAAATCGATCAAATTATTAACAGAATAAGATTATACTCTACCAAATGTATGTTTCGTTGCATATTCAGAGGGCCATCGTGATCGTATGGTAGTTGGATTTACAACTACATGTGCAATCGGTGCCTATCACCACTAAGGTTGTGAGTTCGAACCCTGTTCATAGCAAGGTATACTCGACACGACATGAGGTGATAAAGTTTGTCAGTGACTTGCGACAGTTCGGTGGTTTTCTCCGGGGACTCTGGTTTCTTCCACCAATGAAACTGACCACCACGATGTAACTGAAATATTGCTGAGAGTGGTGCTAAACACCAAAAAAACAAAACCGTTGTATATTCACGTTTTGTAATACACTAAGAATGCTAGAAAAAAACATTTGGTTAAAATTTGTTGATACACATAACATACAATAAAGACGTAGATATCAATTTCATCAGGTACACCCAAAATCGAAAGATTAGAAACACACACATTGTTGATTCTAGGCAAAACCAAACATAAAAAGTCAAAATACATTTTTTGTTTTGTTTTTGAAATATTAGACAGAACATTTTTGAGAATCAATAAGAAATAGTTACAAGGATATTAAGGACTGCCTCGTATATACTGCTTGCCGCTATTTACAAAACAAGAAAGGCACACACATAGGACTGTGCTAAATAATGACACTGCATCGGTGGTGTAATGGTTAGCGTGCTCACCTCGAGTGTGGTAGATCGTGGGTTCGAGCCCCGGTCGGCTCAAACCAAAGACTATAAAATTGGTATTTGCTGCTTCTCCACTAAGCACGCAGCATTAACGAGTAAGAACAAAGACTGGTTAGCTCGGAATCAGGATAATGTGTCCGAGTGGAGCGACATGTCTACCGGCGGACTGATGTTTCAGTGAGCTAACACTATAAATGAATGATATAGCTGAACAAATTATGCGTTGACGTTAAACAACAATCACTCACTCACTAGTGGCAATCATATTGTTTGGTGGAAGGAACTGAAGAATCAAGAGAAAACAACAGACCTCAGGTCACCGACAAGCTTTTTAGCATGATGTTTAAATCTAAATACAATTTGCTATCGTATGCTGTACTTTAGCGCTTATATATATGTTGATTGTACAAGTAAATCTAAATACCCTATAGTCATGACAAGGACGGGCCCTTTTTCATTTATCATAAATTAATTAGAACACATCGCGTGACCACTCTTCTTATTTATATTTGCATTTTCTACTACAAAACGAATTGTAATTTTATCTGATTTAAGGTGATCACAATGTGTCAAAGTCGAGATGAAAAAGTTGGATTTCAAAATCCTCGTTATACAAACATATAAAAAATTGCTATACAAGCAAATTAATATATCAAAAACTATAAAACTGTCATGGTTACAGTGACATGCCCAAGGCAAGAAATAATATATTTGCTTATGCCAAGTACACGTAGCAAAGCTGTTTCGGAATCACTGGAAGTTAGGTACCTACATCGTACAGTTTAATACCACATAACCAGTTTATTGTTGTTCGGATAGACGTATTCCGAATGTAAAATTACGCACCTGATTACTCTGTGGTAGCATTGCAGACATTTCAGGTAGAGTTGTTTCCCTTTTCACTAATATCCTCCAAGTTTTCTTTAGAGTTATTTCCCTTTTCACTAACCTCGTCCAAGCTTCTAGTAGAGTTATTTCCCTTTTCACTAGTCTTGTCCAAATTTTCTTTAGAAGCATCAATGTAAGGAATACTTGATCCCATGCTTGAAGTCTTTGCTTTTAAATTTGGAACCATAAGAGTTGCTATATTATTAGCACGCCTCGGGAGCGATTCAATAGAAAATTGTTTATTCGAACCAATTTCTACATTTTCATATGAAATCTTTTGACTTTTCTTTGAACTAGACCTTCTTGTTGGTTTTATTGGTGGCAAAGTTTCAGATTTTTGTGAACCGCGTTCGGGAGTTTGCACAAAGCGTTCTATCGCTGTTTCGTCATATCCACGGTTGATGTAACTGGCTCGATTGGCTCGTATTTCAAGCTGCTTCTTCTTGTGTCTAAAACAAATCGAGATTTTAAGTAAAAAAATACAACAGCATATCTATAACGACCTTTCATTCATGACCTATATTTTAGTACTAATATTATTTTGTTTATCGAAGTGTAGATTGACCTCATACATATATTGATTAGGTTTGAGTTAGGCATTGTGACCTACATGTCTTAGGAGGAGAGCTATAGTTACAAATACCAAGTGAAAGAAGGCAACAGTTACTAGCAGTATCACTAACCTTTCCATGTATGTGATAAAGTTTGTCAGTGACTTGCGACAGGTCAATGGTTTTCTCCAGGTACCCAGATTTTCTGCACTAAGAAAACGTACCTCCACGTAATAACTGACATATTGTTGAAAGTGGCATTAAACACCATAAACCAATCAACAGGCCAACCAACCTATCAGTAATACTTTCGTATCAGACCTACCTGTGTATCAGGAAGAGAGCTACGATGATTAATACCAAAAACAGGAAGGCAACAGCTACTAGTAGTATCACTAATCCTGGGAATAAACAAAATTTATTAGTTTTTCATTGTGGGATTTGTATTTTCTTTGGATACATGAACCTAGTGTAACTCCGCCACTTTTATTGAAGTGCATGTATCAAGCCAGGAAAGTGTATTTGTGTGTCAATTTTGCCTCTTTCTGTGATTTTTCGATTGAATTTTTGAAATGATCCGACAGTGTAGTATTTTATGTTTTGTTATTTTATTGGTTCTGATATTAATTATTCCATTTGCATATGTAATATACTATTATCACTTAGTATTACTGTACACACGACCGGCCTTAAGCCTCCGTTTAAGGGAACCGCGCTGAAGTTATTTACTCACGTCTGTTCAAATACACACAACAACACACTGCATGTTTTACAGAAAACAGCATTGGACCCTGTACCTCCTAAGGCCTGTTCTGAATGCACATATAGTTTTATACATACATAATAATCGTTTCAGCGATATCCACCTGCATAATTGACAGGATACATACACAAATACGTATTCCGTGCACGACATACTACTATAATAAAATATGTATGGTGATGCAATGCATAGGTTATATCATGAAATAATTATGAAAATAAAGTTTAAACAGTGATGGTCAACAATTACACCAATATTAACAAAACAAAAGAAAGTTTAAACAGTGATGGTCAACAATTACACCAATATTAACAAAACAAGAGAAAGCTTAAACGGTGATGGTCAACAATTACACCAATATCAACAAAACAAGAGAAATCTTAAACAGTGATGGTCAACAATTACACCAATATTAACAAAACAAAAGAAAGCTTAAACAGTGAGGGTCAACAATTACACCAATATTAACAAAACAAAAGAAAG
>MJUT01060174.1:49300-58252 GCA_002080005.1 Gigantidas platifrons | reverse complement strand
CCATACTTCACAGCCGTAATTAACTATACTTGTAACATATGTATCAAAGACAGATATTAGAGTCTCTGTATTAAAAAAATCTTCATGTATTTTACTCAGTAAGCTAAAAGTAGCCTTTTTACCTTGTTCTGACAATGTTTTCTGTGTTACAATAAAAATACCGTTATAATTAAATAACAATCCCAGGTAAACAAATTGATTACATAATTCTATCATTTTACCATCTAGATACCATTTCTCATTATCTTTTAATACACCTCTATTACGAAAAACTACAATTTTTGTTTTCAATAAATTTATATATAACCCATGTTGTTTCGAACATTTATTAACAGTGTTAATCATTTTTTGTAATTCAGTTATACTTTCACTGAAAAGAACGGTATCATCTACATACATAAATAGATACAAATTTAACATTTTTACATCATATGGCTCAATACCTTGCTTGATCAATTCAATTTCAATTTCATTTACATAGATAGAGTATAAAAACGGTGATAAAGATTCCCCTTGCAATAATCCAACATTACAAGAAAAAAACTCTGAAAATTCACCATTTAGTTTAACACATGTTTTTAGTTTTGAATACACAGATTTGATTAAAACCAATAGATTACCAGATATACCACATTTTAACAATTTTTGCCATAAAATATAATGGGAAACACTATCAAATGCCTTGACATAATCAACAAAACAACAATATAAGCGCTTTCCTTTACGTAAGTTCACTCTCCCCGAAGTGTCCAGTTTCAAGACACCTACCCTTGGTCGGTTAAAAAATCCATCTTTGATATATATATACCTACACGGTCGAAGATGATTAAAAAAAAGGACTGCTTGGAATAGAAAGAGTAATTTTGTGATGATATATCAGATTAACGTATAAATAAATAGAAAATAATAGCTGAAGGAAACGATACAAGTTTCTCGTAATTTAAAAAAGGGGGTATTCTGTCCGCGAGTACCAGTGATTGAGTCTTGTATATTTCGGTTTAATTATTGTGGTAGGATTGCTTCTCTGATGTAGATAAAGAAAAAAAAACCTGTATTGAGTGGGAAACAAGATGTGCTTTATATCTTCGTTTGTAAATTCACATTATTTTTACCTGCAATTTTCGTTAGATTAGTTATCGTGAAATGACAATGTAAAAATATTTGAAATAAAAATGTTTAAAAATGCATCTCATTTATGGAATATGAAAAAAACCCAACATATGGATAACAAAATTTAACCTATATAATCTGGATTTTTTCACGTGTGACAATAAACTGAATTTAAGTGTGTATTTCCTAAGAACCACTTCTAAATGACAGGAAGATTCTTTATAATCAATAGATCTACAAAAGGGAAGAAATACACAATGGATAGAGATTAAGTGTCCTCTTCTTAAAACAACGAAGAAAGTAAACTTATGTTGCAGTTACACTTTACTTCTTTCTAGTGTGAGGATGGTCTTAGGCTGGTCTATGATGTTTAACGCCATTTTCAACAATATTTCAGCCATATCTTAGAGGTCAGTTTTATTAGTGGAGGAAACCGGAGTACCCAGAGAAAACCACCGACCTGTCGCAAGTAAATGTCAAACTTTATCACATAATGTTGTATCTAGTACACCCCGCCATAAGAGGATGGTCATATAAATTACCACATAGTAAAACAAATCTGAAACCGGACCACCAATCGTAATTTTAGCTACGTGAAATGTGTCGTTGATTGATTGCTATTGAGCAGAAACGTATCGCTGGTGAAATGGTACGCACGCTTCTGTAGCCTCCAGTGTGGTAGATCGTCGGTACGAGCCAAGGTCGGGTCAAACAAAGACTATGAAAAAACTAATTGTTGCTCTTCCGCTAAGGACGCAGCTTTAAGGAATAAGAGCTAAGAAGGTTTTGCTCTAATGTATCCGAGAGGGGCATGTCTACAAATTTGTTCAGATGGGAAACAGTTTACATAAATAGTAATCCCGTCAATTCGATAACTGCACAAATCAATTTCTTTTCTTTTTTTTGTAGTCTTGAAGTCTTAGCCAAAATAATGCGCATACATTTATTGAATATTAAACAGTGACTGAGATAAAGAAAAACAACAATTGTATTTATTTCCTCATTTTTTTTTAACTTGGTTTATAGAGGCTGTTCTCTTATGTGCAAGTGACACATTTGCCACATTCGTATCGTATTTCAATATCCATTTACATATGAATTCAGTAGCCACCACCGCTAAAGCTGAATAGCTTGATTCCAGTCTATGGAGAGGTTTACTCGATACAACGTTCTGTAATAAAATATTTCACTCTATTTTTGGCTGTTTTCTCCGTATCCTCTGATTTTCTCCTTCAATAAAATAAACCCTGATGATATAAATGAAATATTGTTAAAATTGGCATTTAAACACCCACACCCTGATATTTTGATAATCACTCATATCCAAATCATTTGGTATCAATTTTTTGGGGGACTGTAAATCTCTTTTAACTCAGCCACTGTATATTGAAGTGCCTGTACCAAGCAAGAAAAGTGAACTGTCATGTATATTTGTGTTAGTGATATCACTTTTGTCTTCGCCTCTCATATTTTTCTGTTGGGCGTTGGTCAAAAGCTCCTACAGTGTGATATTTTTGCTTTGTTTTGTATTTTTGTTAATTTCTGCAAAATATTTATTTAACTATTTGTAGTGTTATGGAAATATGCACAGCATATTAAATATAAACAATACCGAAACTGAACATAATATTTATCATTACTATTCATCACACACCTAATCGGAAGTTGATTTCCCCCCACTAGACTACACATCCTTATTGGAGAGACATAGAGTACAGTTTATATGTAGGAAGTATTTATCAGTGACTGAGCAACAAGATGGCGCCTGTTATATTTTTCATGCTGGTTCTCATATTTAATTTGAAAGCTAAAGGTAAGAATATAAGCTGAACAAATATTTAAACAAAAAGACACAATTGAAATCAAAATATTGAAAAAAGCAAAAAAAAAAACAAAAAAACAAAATTCATGATTTATTGTAGATATACATAAACTCGTTGTTTAATATGTTGTTCAATTGTCTTTTCCGGAAAAGATTTTAAAACTACAATAACCATCACTAATGTTGTAAGTCTCAGTATTTCCACGTTGCATAGTAGGCTAAATTGACCTCTATGTGATCATGTTAACCAATCACATTCGGGAGGTCAATGGTGATCCTCCGTGTACTCTGGTCTCCTGCTTCAATAAAACTGACCAGTTTATCAGTTGTATGGCAATACACAATTATTAACTTTTGAAGTAGTAAATTTAAGGTGTAATCGACACAATGAACAATATCTCGTGGTGAACTTCCGGGTAGCTTGGTGAACTTCCGGGTAGCTTGGTGATCGTCCGGGTAGCTTGGTGATCGTCCGGGTAGCTTGGTGATCGTCCGGGTAGCTTGGTGAACTTCCGGGTAGCTTGGTGATCGTCCGGGTACTACGGTGTCCTCCTCCACCAATGACTTGACCGACATGGTGCTAATACAGTTATTGTTGAAAATTGTCTAATATATATTTGTAACATAAATACGCATTTTTCCTTTGATGTTTTTATGCAGTAACCAACTTAAAAATATAGAACTTTTACAAACCATGGTCTAACATGAAGATCTTGATGTTATTCCATGATTTTGACTTCATAGATCTGTTATTCCATGATTTTGACGTCAGATCTTGATGTTGTTCCATGATTTGGACGTCATCATATCATTTCTGTTACAAAACATATATACCATGGATCTTACTCATGAACTTATTTAAACCAACTCATCCTTCGGATTCGTTGGTTTAAATAAGTTAATTCGTAAGATCCATGGTATATATAATACGTATATATATATTATTTGGATACTACCCCTTTACGACAGGGGCAACCACTGTTGGAGTAACAGTGGTTGCGTCCTTAAAGCTATGTACAATGCAATATAAAAATATAATTGATACATTAATAAGTACAATAATAGTGAATAAGAGTTACTGTCCACTGTATTAAAACAATTCATGTAACAAGCACTACTTAAGAAATATTTTCTCCATTAAAATGTAAAAATACAAGCACTGTATCATAAAACAGTATACTGCACTACTTTATAGTATTCTAAAATAATGTAATATTAAAAGTACAATTTGCCATTAGTTTGATGACCTGAATTGTAGAAAATAAAACAGTATTTTACCATTAAATAGTAAAAATATTCAATCAAACAACAGAATCATACGTTTCTCGGCTACATTCTACATTTATAAATTCATAAATTACCACACTGTTTAAATCATCTTTAGTATAACTTCTAGTTCTCTAAAACAATGTTTCTCACATTAAAACTTTTACAAGATACAGTTTTGTTAAATAATCCAGTTCTTTACCCATTTCTGCACTGATGTCATATCCATAGTCGCCAAACATAAATAAAAGCTTATAGTATGACGAAAGCTCCTCAAACTTGACACCCATATGATTACTGGAGAACACATATTTGATTTGACTAAAAATGTCTGTCCGTATATCTTCATATAATGGGCATTCTAGTGCAAAGTGCTGTAAATCCTCGACGCTGTGAAGAGGACATACAGAACACCTATCATTATCTGAAAGTGACATCCTAAATAGGGTAGCATTTATGCTTAAACAATTTGTTCTGGCAAGGAGCTTTAAACGAGAAGCTTCAAAATTGAAGTCTTCAGACAAGTATAATTGTTTACCCATAGAAACTCGACAATTCTTATACATAGACAGGCTGCTTTTGGATAATACTTTTCCAAATTCACTCTGCCTTACTGATTGACCATAACAAGTTTTAAACACTTCTATATCTATAGCACTTTGTACATAATGATCTAAACCAAGATCTATAAATACATTTTTAAAGTATGTATGATACTCGGAATTCCCAGAATTTCTAAGCATATTAAAAATTACTTTACACAATCGATCGTCTGCCAGATTCTGAAAACGTGCATAATATGCTACCCTTTGTCGGTTCATGAAAGCATAGACGGGTTCCCAACCGAGCTCCAAAAACAGGGCTGATTTAGGTATGTTCATCCTAGTATTCAATATTCATAATAAGCTTAGCCATCTTGTACTGTATACCTTCCAACGATTCAACATGACCGACAGAGGATGGAAACCAAGCAGAGCATTCATGGGACACAGGCGGTCTTAAAACCGAATGCCATAAAGTGTCTCCAAAACATAACCTGTTAAAATTTACATGTTCACCAAGTATACGGATACAGTAATTCAACTTTTGATCTGCATTCTCCTTTATATATGAATTTATATGATAATTAAACTTCAGAGACCTAGAAAAATACACACCCAAATACTTATATTCGTTCACCTCCTCTATCAGATCAGATCCAAGCTTCCATTGTTTAGATCAATTGACCCTTTTTCCAACAACTAAGACCTTTGACGTGCATGTCTAAAACAACAATAACGTTTACCCATACAAAATAAACGTTAGAGAATACCGAAGGGGCAATCAAAAATAGACAATCCAGAGAAATTGACAAATAAACGTTAGAGAATACCGAAGGGGCAATCAAAAATAGACAATCTAGAGAAATTGACAAATAAACGTTAGAGAATACCGAAGGGGCAATCAAAAATAGACAATCCAGAGAAATTGACAAATGAACGCTAGAGAATACCGAAGGGGCAATCAAAAATGGACAATCCAGAGAAATTGACAAATAAACGTTAGAGAATACCGAAGGGGCAATCAAAAATAGACAATCCAGAGAAATTGACAAATAAACGTTAGAGAATACCGAAGGGGCAATCAAAAATGGACAATCCAGAGAAATTGACAAATAAACGCTAGAGAATACCGAAGGGGCAATCAAAAATGGACAATCCAGAGAAATTGACAAATAAACGCTAGAGAATACCGAAGGGGCAATCAAAAATGGACAATCTAGAGAAATTGACAAATAAACGCTAGAGAATACCGAAGGGGCAATAAAAAATGGACAATCCAGAGAAACCGATAGCACACGGTACACAAGACAACATGTGTTGGACACCACTATTTACAAACAAACACAAATAACGTAAATAAGACAGGAGCCCTCCCACATATTTTTGTCAACCACCTGTTTTTAAAGTTTTTTTTATATATATATATACCAGAATTAGTAATTTACAAGACTTTGTCCCTTAGAACTATACTGATGGTCAACAATTCCATCAATATCAACAAAATGAACAATCATCTCTCACTTCAGATTATTGGACATAAACAGACGATGATATATGACGTTTGATGTTCAATTTCTTGCGTGGGACTGGCATAAATATATGGCGGAGTTAAATCGATTGATGGGATCCCAATCGTCCACATCTTAACAATCTGATCTCCATTATCATTACTTGGTACTATGCAATTATTGATTTTTGATCAAGTTAATAAATACGTAGAAACTAGATTTAGTGTCAACGACGTGATCCTGGAACAACCTTCATCAGGTTCCGTTCAAAGTCGAAAGATTGGAAAGTTAAATAATATAAACGTCTTTGTGAGAATGAACATCAAAGGGACTAAACAAGAAAGCCACAATCGGCTAGTGTCACCTATTCCCGACGGGGGGGGACTTACCATACTGATTTAGCAAACATTATTTGAGTTGATAATTCTTATCTTTATTTTCAACAAAAAGAAAAAGAAAGAAATAGATATTTTTTATTTTTACCAAATGCAAAGGTCACTAATTATTTCATGAAATGACAGTATTAAAGATATTAACAATATCCTCGCTATGGCTACATGTAAGTCATACTTAGTGTCTTTCTTTTTTTTCAGTAACCATGCAAAATTAAAAGAATAAATAATTATGTAATCTGAAATTTTGATTAACAAACAATAAATGTATTTCTTGTATTATTGGGGAGTGGGGGGGGGGGGAAGGGAGGGGGGTANGGGGGTACAATAATACAAGAAATGTATTTTGACACATCATCATATACGAAATGCATTTTGACCCATCATTATATAAGTATTGTATTTTGACACACCATCATATACGATATGTATTATGAACTAACAACATAATATAAGAAATGCAGCTAGTTGATAATAATTTTTGTGCTAATAACAGAGAAAGTAAACTAAGGGAGACAGCCAAAATATACAAAACGACAATGTAAAAAGTCAATTGTGTTATTAAACAAATAAATTCTAATACAGTCGTGAAAATTAAGTGTCTAAGACCCGACTCAATAATAACTATGTAAAAGGATATAAGCTTTGATTTATTTTCCTTGGTAAAATCGTACATATATACTTTGTTCAATTTGCCTTGTTTCGGTTTAAATATACTAGAAAAAGAAAGTACATCAAATAGATCAAGAACAAGAAGATCTCCATTTTTCAGACATTTTTAATCAGTTGAAACATACTTGCGCAAAAATAACAAACTTCTTAAAAATCGTATATCAAATTACTCTTTTTTATGATATGTTTCAGCTTTCCCTTTATCAGCATTAGATATCGATAGTGGTTCTGGTGACATTGATAATGAAGCTTTAATGTTGGGTGGAAATTCTACAGACAATGTAATAAGTTCTACTGAACATTTCAGCGATATTGGAACAACATCAACTTATATTCATATTTCATCAGAGAAAATCAATTCAAATCCAGCCACGACAACCAACATGACTGGTGTTTCAGAATCAGTAGGTCCCTTGTCTACTGTCTCATCAACGTCACTTGCAGAATCAACGATGATTGACACAACAAAAATAGCGGACATTTCAACCTCAACTATGATTCTTTCTACTACAAAGTCGACAGGAAGCACTGGTTTTACAGAAACAACAAGCTTTGAAGACATCACCACATCTGAAAATAATCAGATTACTTCTATTTCCACCTTTGCTTCCACTGTCAGTGAAAGTCAATCGTCCATGGTTACAAAGAAGGTCAGCACGGTCACTTCCTTGGATACCACGCATGTCAATATAGATACTTCCTCAACTAGTGTTTTTTCAACCAAAATGGATACTACACTTCCGGAAGTGTCTTCAAGTGTTGTAACCGATAGAGTAAGTAACAGTAGTACATACACAGAGCCTGAAAGTTCAACTAGTACATCCAGTACTGCTACAGAAATAATGAGTGAGCCGCCCACCACCGACACAATGGCGACATCGGATGCAGCATCTTTTATATCCGAGACATCCACCAATGATTCGTTAACTACAGAGATACCAAGGTCGCCTAACGACACAAGTACCATATTGTATGCATCTGATACAACCATTACATCAAACGTTACAAGCAGAACAACGGAAGGAGCAGCTATGAATAACTCTTCAGCGAGCAATGCTAACACCTTACTTCACTTGGCATATATCTTACCCAGTGCATTCATCATTGTCCTGGCTATAGTGATAAGTGTGGCTTGTCTCTGCAGGTATATATATATACATATTTAAGTCTTACCCAGTTCCTTTATCATTGCATTGGTTATAGTGATAAGTGTTGCTTGTCTCTACAGGTATATATATATACATATTTAAGTCTTACCCAGTTCCTTTATCATTGCATTTGTTATAGTGATAAGTGTGGCTTGTCTCTACAGGTATATATATAGACATATTTAAGTCTTACCCAGTTCCTTTATCATTGCATTGGTTATAGTGATAAGTGTGGCTTGTCTCTACAGGTATATATATATACATATTTAAGTCTCACCCAGTTTCTTTATCATTGTATTGGTTATAGTGGTAAGTGTGGCTTGTCTCTACAGGTATATATATATTCAAGGAATGTCTAGAACATGTACCTTTATAATTATCCCGTCTATGCGGATATGACTTGCCTTGACAGATATATATTAATTATTAGTATTTGTGTTCGCAAGACAAGGATTATCAGGTCCATATCAGATGAGCTCCAAGAGCGAATCT
>MJUT01060174.1:34300-46800 GCA_002080005.1 Gigantidas platifrons | reverse complement strand
TTCCCAGAGCACCATCGGGGTCTATGAGAACAGCATTGTAGCTTAACTGCTTTGAAATACTTTCAATTCCCTATTGCAAATGTAATTCATTTGTTGTTCTACCGAGAGCAACATTTGGGGCCTATGAGAACAGCATTGTAGCTATGCAGTCTGGAAATAATATTAGTTCCCAAATGTATGTGTCATTCATTTGCTGTTTTTCCGAGAGCAGCGACAGGAACTACTAGAACAGCATTGTAGCTTAACAGTTTTTGAAATATTTTCAGTTCCCTAGAGCAAATGTGAATAGTTTGAATTTCATGTGTAAGTTGTCTTTCATTAATAGAAATATTGCTTCAACTTGTTTGTATATATATATGTATGTCTGTGCGTATTGTGTATGTGGTTGTAGGCATGTTTTAAATATGAGTTTCTGTTTTTGAATTATTTCCTATTGAAATTTCCTTTAATCGACAAGTGTCATTTATAAGGTGGAGGCAGTTTGCTTACCTTTCTGAATCAGCTCGTTTCACTTCCCGGGGTTTTTGTGAGTTATTGCTGTTAGTTTTTACCATTTTTCAACGGCTCATAATTTAGTGTCTATATCGCCCAGTGACAATAAAATGTCAATACATATTCTCGCTTTAATCTCATGGTAACGATGGGGCAGATTTGACATCAGTGCCGTCTTAGCGCATGGGTACCCCATTAGCATACGTGCCCCATGCTAATCTACATGTATTGTAAGATACAGGATTACCCTCTACTTTATTTAAGTTACAAGTGCAGTTCCTCGTATTTTCGGTAATGTCATACTATTTTTTACGTGAATTTACAGACAGCTTATTTTTTTCACTACGGATTTTACTGTAAGTTACTTGTGATAGTAATGATTTCTGCTTCAAATATTTTCTGAAAGCTTAAAATTCTTTCGTAAATCGATCCTGTATTTCAACAGAGTATTCAGTTGTTCAGAACTGCCAGTGTTCAACATGTGTAAAGGCGCACACCATTGTATTAGTTTGTAAACAGACATTTGTGTATTGGCGCCGGCATTGTTATTGTGATAAATCAGTCAAGGATAAATATCCCACAATGCATTGCTCTTTTAGTTTACCTAGCGGTACTATTTGTAATCATTGCAAGAATCCCGTGTTATTGTTGGCATTGACATAAGATTTTGTGTATTAAAATGTAACAAGAAACTTAAGATTATTGTCGACTAAGATATTATGAGTGTTTATGTAAGATGCTATCGTTTTATGAATTGTAGAACAATTTAATTTACTGTTGCCGGGATTTATTTGTAAGGCGAGTGTGTGGCTGGTATTTGGACGGAAGTGAAATGTCGTTTCCGCGGCGGTGGTCCCGATGAAATTTTCTAGTATAAAAAGGGCTCAGCATCCCTTTCGGAGTTCTTACTATTTTGTTCTTACGCTGGTGTAGGTTGAGTGTACCACGCGGTTGGATAAGTTAGTCGGATATTCTTACATTTCGATAGGTTAGTTAGGAATTGCTTGAAAGTTTAAAGTTTATTTTGAAATAAGAACTTTTTCTTTTCTTTGGCATTTTTCTCTTTGACAGTTTCACAATGTTTTATTGTGAAGTCGAAGATAAATTGGATAAATTATAGATCCGGAAATCGCATAGAGTATTCTTTATGTGTCGGGTTCTATTTTAGTATTTTTGATGCACTTTTCTACTGTTTAGCTTATTTATTTTTTTTCTTTATCCAGACATGTCATTAGTAGTCTAATGAGTTCGGGCGGAAATTAGTTGAGGTTAATTACACATTTCGGATTAAACATTTCTACAAGTTGTTTGTTTGTAGGCTGAGTCCGATTCTCTTATTTTTATTCAATAAGGGAGTTTATTTTGGTTAGTTCAAATTATTTTTATTTCCTTTGCTGTTGCTCCTGAAATAAAACTTACCATGCGATGCCACCCTACGCCCACACTCGCCCATCCACTTATTCTGTTTGTTGGTTAGGTTGTTAGGAGATAGGATTTTTTTAGGATTTTGCTGCTTAAGTTGGACATAGGAGTATTCCTGACATTCCACTTTCATATATTGAAGTGGGTCAGCGTAATATTTTGTTTTATACTTGCTATCAATTCGATTTATGCATTGATAAACTGGTTGTCGTAAAATTCATTTCACTAAGCTTTACTTGGTAACTTTCACAATTTGAAATAAAGCTTTTGATAAATCAAAACAACCTGCCATAAAACTGAGATAAATAAAAGACAACCTGACATTCGACTATGTAGACATAAATCGGTCAGTGTAAATTGAGCAATGAATCTAAGCATTAATAACTTGTTAAATATTACATAAGTTGAACACTGGTTTGTTACTTTATTGACTTTGAATGGTATTGTATTGATGTTGAATAATTTGAATATATATAAAAACTATGCTGAACTGAATTACATTTACTTTATTTATTGCTACAAAACGGACAATTACAGAGCAGCAGTTGAATTGTACATGCCCAACTTATCCTTGGTCTATTGTTCCCAGCTCAGACTACAGTGATTATTTCAATTACTTGATGGTAGATTTTAGTCTCCCCAGGATCCATCGATCTGTCATATTGTTCCATTTCCTATCCCATGAGATAGCTGCACTTCTTGTCTGTCCAACAAGAGTCAGTTTTGATTGCTGGATAGGTTGACCATTTTAGTTTCTCGTGTTGCCGTTTGGTTGTGTGAATATTTCTCTCTCCTCGATTGATGCCAGTGTGGTATTCACTGACACAAGAGATGTAAGTGTGCTTTTTTCTCCAAATTGCAGCATTAGAAACTACCCTCACAATTTTGCTGTTTTTTCGAATGGATTTTCATTAGCTTGGTGAGATTTGTATGTTGTTACTGGTTCCACGTCTATTTCCCCACTGCCCCTTACCTGTCACTATATGCTAACATACAAAACTATTGAGTATTCAATCAAACAGTGAAACACATAAAACGTTGTCTTCACTTTATTAACTAAAAACTGTATAACAACCGAAACATGTTAAAACAAAGAATAAACAAAGACAAAACTTTCTGAGACCTGAGTTGTGTTTCAGCACTGCATCCTAGATTTGTTGTTTAAGTCTAGTGTAAAGTTCCCGGAGTACTCTACACCGGTGATGGTAGCAAATTTACCATATAAATCACCAAAGTACCGCCTGGCCCGTTATGGTATGTATGTTGTGTATAGCATGGTTTTAATGTTTAAACACTAATTTTGTTGGAAGTACCGATATAATAAATATAATTATGTTTAATTTGTATCGACATTTACATTATTATTCATGTGAGTGGCTGTCTAGGTAGGGTCCCAGTGAACTGCATTACCCGGGAGCCTATGATGCTGTTAAGACGGCCCTGTTTGACATTACATTGACCTTTTTAGCTCGCCTTGCCAAAGAAAGTGTGAGCTTTTGACAACACTTGGCGTGTCGTCGTCCGTTAACTTTTCAGATTTTAATCTTCTCCTCCAAAACCCCTCAGCCAAATGAACTAAAACTTGGTAGGAGGCATCTATGGAAGGTCCTCTATAGAGATTGCTCATATCGTGCCGATCCATTAACAAACATGGTCGTCACAGGCAATTCTTGTTTCTGATTGGCCGATTGTTAAAAAATCTTCCTCTCTGAAACCTCTTGGCCAAATGAATCGAACTTCGTAGGTAGCATCTATTTAAAGTCCTCTATAAAGATTGCTCATTTGGTCCCGATCCATTAACAAACATGGCCGCCACAGGTAATTCATGTTTCTGATTTGCTGATTTTTAAAAATCTTCTCCTCTGAAACCGCTTTGCCAAATGAATCGAAACTTGGTAGGAAGCATTAATGGGAGGTCCTCTATAAAGATTGCGCAAATTGTTCCGATCTATTAACATGCATGGCCACCAGAGGCAATACTTTTTTTCTGATTGGCCATTTTTTTTTTGAATCCTCTCCTCTGAAACAGCTTTGCCAAATGAACCGAAACTTGGTAGGAAGCATCTATTGAAGGTCCTCTATAAATATTGCTCATTTCGTTTCGATCCGTTAACAAACATAGCCGCCCCAGGCGAATTTGTTTCTGATTGGCCGATTTTTGAATATCTTCTCTGCTTAAATCGCTTTGCCAAATAAACCGAAACTTGGTAGTAAGCATCTATGGAAAGTCCTCTACGAAATTTGCTCATTTGGTCCCAATCTGTTAACAAACATGGCCGCCACATGTAATTCTTTTTTCTGATTGGCCGTCTTTTAAAAATCTCCTCCTTTGAAACCGCTTTGCCAAATAAACCTAAGCTTGGAAGGAAGCATCTATGGAAAAGTTCCTCTATCAAAATTGCTAATTTCGTCCCGATCCATTAACACACATGGTCGCCACAGGCGATTCTTGTTTCTGATTGGCCGATTTTTTAAAAATTTTCTCCTCTGATACCGCTTTGCCAAATGAACCGACATTTGGTGGGAAGCATCTATGGAAGGTCCTCTACAAAGATTGCTCATTTGGTTCCGATCTGTTAACAAACATGGCCGCCACAGGCAATTCTTATTTCTGATTGGTCGCTTTAAAAAAAATCTTCCCCTCTGAAACCGCTTGGCCAAATAAACCGAAACTTGGTAGGAAGCATCTATGAGCGGTCCTCTATAAAGCTTGCTCATGTCGTACCGATTCGCTTACAAACATGGCCGCCACAGTCAATTCTTCTTTCTGATTGGTCGATTTCTAAAAATCTTCTCTGAAACCGCTAGTCCAAATGAACAGAAACTTGATAGGTCCTCTGTAAAGATTCCTCATTTCGTTCCGATCTGTTGAAAAACATGGCCGCCACAGGAAATTATCTTTTTGTGATTGGCCGATTCTAAAAAAAGCATTCTTCTCTGCTTAAACCGCTTGGCCAAATGAACCGAATCTTGGTAGGAAGCATCTATGGGCGGTCCTCTATATAGACTGCTCATTTCGTTCTGATTCGTTAACAACCATGGCTACCGGCTACCACAGTCGACTCTTATTTCTGATTGGTTGATTTCTAAGAATTTTCTCTGCTGAAACCACTTTGCAAAATGAACCGAAACATGGTAGGAAGTATCTATGGTAGGTCCTCTATAAAGATTGCTCATTTCGCCCCGATCCATTAACAAACATGGTCGCCACAGGCGATTCTTGTTTCTAATTGGCCGATAAAAAAAATATTCTCCTCTGAAACTGCGTGTCCAAATGAACCAACACTAGGTAGGAAGCATATATGGGAGGTCCCCTCTAATGATTGCTCATTTTGTTTAGATTCGTTAATCCACATGACCCCCAGTGTCAATTCTTGTTTCTGATTGATCGATTTCTAAAAATCTTCTCTGAAACTGCTTAACCAAATGAACCAAAATTTGGTGGGAAGCACCTATGGAAGGTTCTGTATTAAGTTTCCTCAAATCAGAATGAAAGGTGATCGACACAGGCTCAGCCCACTGAGCCTCTAGTTTTTCAAATACATGTATTATAATCAAATTTTATAAATAGTTCAATGTGCAGTAAAACTATAAGTCAGATTGTTTTTAACTGCTACCGGTAGTATAGTTAGATCCTATCGTACCACAGGTTCTATGGTAACATGCATTAACATGCAATCTTAACGGATTTTCGCCACCACATATTAACTTAATTTAACTATCATAGTACCGTTAAGATCCTGATATTTATGTGCAGTGATCGATTTTTTTTACAGTTTTATATTTTCTAGAAGAAATAAATCATTGCTGACTAATTTAGACGTAGTTGTACAGATTGTACCTATCCTATGTAACCCATGCTCTTTGGTTTATCTCTTCCCAACGACTTTTAGATTATTTACATTTTCAATCTGTTTTCCACCATTTGCACTAAGTTAGATATCTACATGGCTTTCTTCCTCTGTTGTCCAATTTGTGTAGTTTTATGCTATTTCATTCTTCATCCCTGGTTTTTAGGGGGGTTCGTGTTACTCGATCTTTAGTTTTATGTGTATCTTTTGTAGATCGTTGTTTGTCCTGTTGTCCTTTTTCTTTTGGACATTGTGTTGTCTGTCCTTCTTCGAATTACGGATTCTGATTATCCCTCTGGTATCTTCAAACTCTTCTTATTGTTGTTTGGTACAAGTGATTGTTGTCAAAATGTTTTATTTATTTTCTTTAGACATTTTGTTATCCATCATGACTGTGAAGTCGATAAACTTTTTCAGTCAAAACATAACATTAAGCAGCGTTAGAGAAAACCGATGGGAAAATCAAGAATGGAAAACCCAGGGATATTGGCAACGTTGGGCACATAATATACAGGACAAATAAATGTTAGAGAAAACTGATGAGTCAATCAAGAATGGACAATCCCGAGATATTGGCAACGTTGGCCACACAATACATAGGACAAATAAATGCTAGAGAAAAGCGATGAGACAATCAAGAATGGACAATCCAGATAAATTGGCAACGTTGGCTACACCATACACAGGAAGCAGACGTTAAAAAAAACCCACAGGATTTTCATCAAGCTAAAAAGATGTGCAACACGGACACCACCAACATGAACCCAGATACCAGAGTAGGGTAAGCAGTTCCTGTTTCCATGGTAGCAGGCAGACTACCGTTGACCTTAGCTTTGACGTTTTGTTAATATTTTTCAAAGTTAGATGATTACAAGTTCAACCATGAACATTTAATGTGTCTGATTTATTGACATTGAGTTTTGGCCAATAATTGTATTTGTTAACTTTTCGAAGGAAGTAATCTGCCTGAAGGAGGCGTGGAATTCTAGGATGATGCCAACATCTAGGGGCGAGGTTCATGAGTTCAACATTTTGATTTATTTCATGGAAAATGCTATAAGGATATTGGTGAAGATGTCTGGCGCTTACAATTTTCTTTTTGCATTCTAAAAAATGAGGGCTTCCATTCAATCTTCCAGGAGGTTAATTTTCTTTTGAAGTTATGATGTCCTTTGGATTAAGTAAGTAAACAGATGCAATTCCACGTCCCAAACCATTTTCATCATTTGACATGCCTTTCATTTTACTGTTTCCGAATTATTCTGAAAAAGGTTCAAGGTCATCCATGACAATGAACATTCAAACATTTTCTATTTAACATTCCTGTGGTGTTGTTTGGTGTAAATCACAGGTCTCTACGTTAATTAACAATTCCACCAATATCTACAAAACGAAGACCCCTCTCTCACCTGAAGCCATTTAACGCAAAAAGACCACAACATGTAACGTTGGAAATCCAGAAATGTGACGGGATCAAACCCGTTAATGGAATCATAACCTCCTTCTTAATAATTGTACCTCCAACGACAACCATATAGTGGAATCGCAACCTCATTCTTGATAATTAGATCTCTAACGACCACCGGTTAAAGGGAATCCTAACCTCCTTTGCTTAATTGGATCTCCATACGGAACCAGTTAATAGAATCCTAACTTCCTTCTTGTTAATGAGTTCTCCATCAACAACCGGTTAATGGGCTCCTAACCGTCTTCTTGTTAATGAGTTCTCCAGCAACAACTGGTTAATGGGCTCCTAACCTCCTTCTTGTTAATGAGTTATCCAACAAGAACAGGTTAATGGAATCCTAACCTCCTTCTTGTTAATGAAGGCTTAATCATGTACTATAATGGATATATTCTACAACTGTTTGATTATTATTGTACTGTATGGCGAGAAATCACAAATTTGAATTTTGAAAAACTATGTAAATTACAAAAGCGAGCAGCAAGAACTATTCTTAATGCAAAATTTGAAATACCATCTCTTCTTATTTAAATAACTTTGTTGGCTGTCTATTCAAAATAGATTAGAATATCATAAGCGTGTTTTAATGTATAAATGTATAAATAATTCTGTTCCTGATTATTTGTGTAATGTATTTGATATGAATACAAATTCTAATGTTTATTCATTAAGATCATCTGCAAAGGGAAACTTGTTCGTTCCAAGACACAATCCTAATTTTATGAAGCGAACTTTTCATTACTCCGGAACTATTTTATGGAATTTCTGTACCTCCTAATTTAAAATTACTTCAAGACGTAGATCTATTCAAAAGGAAATATAAAGATTATTAAATGTCAAAACAAAATAACGAATGATTATATTAATTATACCAAGGATTTATCCTTGATTATACTCAGATTGTGATATTTCGTTCTGATTATGTATATATTGTTTGAAATTGTATTTCTTGTATTTGATTATTATTGTTTTGAGGGCAACAGGGAAGATTAGCTTATTGTTGCTAACTGTGTTACCCTCTTGAAATAAAGGCATTACTTACTTACTTACTATCCTAACCTCATTCTTTTTAATTGGGTTTCTAACAACAACCGGTTAATGAGATCATAACCTCCTTCTTATTAAGTGGAACCCAACGGCAACCGGGAAATGGGTTCCTAACCTTCTCATTGTTAATTGGATCTCCAACGACAATCGGTTAATGGGATCCTTGCCTCCATCTTGTTAATAAATCTCCAAGGAAAACTGGTTAATGGGAAACTAGCCTTCATCTTGTGAATTGGATCTCCAACCACAACCGATTGATGGGCCTCTAACCTTCTTCTTCTTCATATGTCTCCAATGACAACTGGTTAATGGGATCCTAACCTCCTTTTTGTTAATTGGATCTCCAATGACAATCTGTTAATGGGATCCTAATCTCTTGTTCGTTAATTGGATCTCCAGTGACAACCGGTTAACGGGATCTTAACCTCCGTTTTGTTAATTGGATCTCCAATGGCAACCGAATAATGGGATCCTAACCTCCTTTTTGTTAATTGTATCTCCAATGACAACTGGTTAATGGGATCATAACCTCGTTTTTGTTAATTGGATCTCCAATGACAACCGGTTAATGGGATCCTAATCTCCATTTTGTTAATTGGATCTCGAAAGACAATCGGTTATTGGAATCATAACCTCCTTTTTGTTAATTGGATCTCCAGTGACAACCGGTTAATGGGATCATAACCTCCTTCTTATTAAGTGGAACACAACGGCAACCGGGAAATGGGTTCCTAACCTTCTCCTTGTTAATTGGATCTCCAACGACAATCGGTTAATGGGATCCTGGCCTCCATCTTGTTAATAAATCTCCAAGGAAAACTGGTTAATGGGATCCTAGACTTCATCTTGTGAATTGGATCTCCTACCACAATCGATTTATGGGCCCTAACCTCCTTGTTAATATATCTCCAATGACAATCGTTTAATGGGATCCTAATCTCCTTTTCGTTAATTGGATCTCCAATGACAACCGGTTAATGGGGTCCTAACCTCCTTTGTGTTAATTGGATCTCCAATTACAACCGGTTAATGGGATCCTAACTTCCTTTTAGTTAATTGGATCTCCAATGACAACCGGTTAATGGGATGCTAATCTCCTATTTGTTAATTGGATCTCCAATGATAACCTGTTAATGGGATCCTAACCTTCTTTATGTTAATTGGATCTCCAATGAAAACCGGTTAATGGGATTCTAACCTACTTTTTGTTAATTGGCTCTCCAATGACAACCGGTTAATGTGATCATAACCTCCTTTTTGATAATTTGATCTCCAATGACAACCTGTTAATGGGATCCTAATCTCCATTTTGTTAATTGGATCTCGAAAGACAATCGGTTAATGGAATCATAACCTCCTTTTTGTTAATTGGATCTCCAATGACAACCGGTTAATGGGATCAAAACCTCCTTCTTATTAAGTGGAACCCAACGGCAACCGGGAAATGGGTTCCTAACCTTCTCCTTGTTAATAGGATCTCCAACGAAAATCAGTTAATGGGATCCTGGCCTCCATCTTGTAAATAAATCTCCAAGGAAAACTGGTTAATGAGATCCTAGCCTTCATCTTGTGAATTGGATCTCCAACCACAATCGATTGATGGGCCCCTAACCTCCTTCTTGTTAATATATCTCCAATGACAACTGGTTAATGGGATCATAACCTCCTTTTTGTTAATTGGATCTCCAATGACAATCGTTTAATGGGATCCTAATCTCCTTTTCGTTAATTGGATTTCCAATGACAACCGGTTAATGGGATCCTAACCTCCTTTTTGTTAATTGGATCTCCAATGACAACTGGTTAATGGGATAATAACCTCATTTTTGTTAATTGGATCTCCAATGACAACGGGTTAATGGGATTCTAACCTAATTTTTGTTAATTGGATATCCAATGACAACCGGTTAATGGGATGCTAATCTCCTATTTGTTAATTGGATCTCCAATGACAACATGTTAATGGGATCATAACCTTCTTTTTGTTAATTGGATCTCCAATGAAAACGATTAATGGGATTCTAACCTACTTTTTGTTAATTGTCTCTCCAATGACAACCGGTTAATGGGATCATGACCTCCTTTTTGATAATTGGATCTCCAATGACAACCTGTTAATGGGATTCTAACCTACTTTGTGTTAAATGGATATCCAATGACAACGTTTAATTGGATCCTAATCTCCTTTTTGCTAATTTGATCTCTAACGGCAACTTGCTTATGGGATCAGAACCTTTTTTTTTTGTTAATTCGGTCTCTAATGACAACCGGTTAAAGGGATCCTAATCTTCTTTTGATAACTGGATCTCTAACGACAACTTGCTAATAGGATCCTAACCTCCTTTTTATTAATTGTATCACCAATGAAAACCGGTTAATGGGATACTAACCTCATTTTTGTTAATTGGATCTCCAATGACAACCGGTTAATGGGATCCTAACCTTCTTTTTGTTGATTGGATCTCCAATGAAAACCGTTAATGTGATTCTAAACTACTTTTTGTTAAGTGGATCTCAAATTACAACCGGTTAAAGGGATCATAATCTTCTTTTGTTAATTGGATCTCTAACGACAACTTGCTAATAGGATCCTAACCTCCTTTTTATTAATTGTATCTCCAATGAAAACCGGTTAATGGGATCCTAACCTCCTTTTTGTTAATTGGATCTCCAATGACAACCGGTTAATGGGATCCTAACCTTCTTTTTGTTAATTGGGTCTCTAATGACAACCGGTTAATGGGATCCTAACCTCCTTTTGGTTAATTGGATCCCCAATGACAACCGGTTAATGTAATCTTAAACTCATTTTTGTTAATTGGATCTCCAATTACAACCGTTTATTGGGGTCCTAACCTCCTATTTGATAATTGAATCTCCAATGACAACCGGTTAATGCGAATCTAACCTCATTTGTGTTAAATGGATCTCCAATGACAACAGGTTAATGGGATCCTAATCTTCTTTTTTGTTACGGGACCCGGGTGGCCCAAAGAGTTAGGTCGCTGGATCTAACAACTCATACAAGCATATCACCAATACGGCGTGGGTTCGCGCCCGGCTTTGTAAATTACAAAAAAGGGTGCACTCGACTAGAAGCCGCAAGTGATAAAGTTTACCAGTTGCTTGCCCATGGTCGGTGTTTCTCTCCGGGTACTCCGGCTTCCTCCACCACTAAAACTAGTCGCCATGATATAGCTGAAATATTGTTGAAAGTGGCGTTAAACCCCAAAAATCAATCAATCAATCTTTTTGTTAATTGGATCTCTAACGACAACTTGCTAATAGGATCCTAACCTCCTTTTTATTAATTGTATCGCCAATGAAAACCGGTTAATGTGATTCTAATCTACTTTTTGTTAATTGGATCTCCAATGACAACCGGATAATGGGATTCTAAGCTCTTTTTTGTTAATTGGATCTCCAATGACAACCGGTTAATGGGATCCTGACCTTCTTTTTGTTAATTGGATCTCCAATGAAAACCGGTTAATTGGATTCTAACCTTCTTTTTGTTAATTGGCTCTCCAATGACAACCGGTTAATGGGATCATAACCTCCTTTTTGATAATTGGATCTCCAATGACAACCGGTTAATGGTATTCTAACCCCCTTTGTGTTAAATGGATCTCCAATGACAACCGTTTAATGGGATCATAATCTCCTTTTTGTTAATTGGATCTCTAACGGCAACTTGCTTATGGGATCCTGACCTTCTTTTTGTTAATTGGATCTCCAATGACAACCGGTTAATGGGATCCTAACCTTCTTTTTGTTAATTGGATCTCCAATGAAAATCGGTTAATGTGATTCTAACCTACTTTTTGTTAATTGGTTCTCCAATGATAACCGGTTAATGGGATCATAGCCTCCTTTTCGTCAATTGGATCTCCAATGACAACCGGTTAATGGGAAACTAACCTTCTTTTTGTTAATTGGATCTCCAATGAAAACCGGTTAATGTGATTCTAACCTACTTGTTGTTAATTTGATCTTCAATGACAACCGGTTAATGGGATCATAGCCTCCTTTTCGTCAATTGGATCTCCAATGAAAAACGGTTAATGAGAAACTAACCTCCTTTTTGTTAATTGGATCTCCAATGACAACCCGTTAATGGGATCCTAACCTTCTTTTTGTTAATTGGATCTCCAATGACAACCGGTTAATGTGATCATAACCTCATTTTTGATAATTGGATCACCAATGACAACCCGTTAATG
>MJUT01060174.1:17499-34245 GCA_002080005.1 Gigantidas platifrons | reverse complement strand
TAATGGGATCATAACCTCCTTTTTGATAAATGGATCTCCAATGACAACCGGTTAATGGGATTCTAACCCCCTTTGTGTTAAATGGATCTCCAATGACAACCGTTTAATGGGATCATAATCTCCTTTTTGTTAATTGGATCTCTAACGGCAACTTGCTTATGGGATCCTGACCTCCTTTTTGTTAATTGGATCTCCAATGACAACCGGTTAATGGGATCCTGACCTTCTTTTTGTTAATTGGATCTCCAATGAAAACCGGTTAATTGGATTCTAACCTAATTTTTGTTAATTGCCTCTCCAATGACAACCGGTTAATGGGATCATAACCTCCTTTTTGATAAATGGATCTCCAATGACAACCGGTTAATGGGATTCTAACCCCCTTTGTGTTAAATGGATCTCCAATGACAACCGTTTAATGGGATCATAATCTCCTTTTTGTTAATTGGATCTCTAACGGCAACTTGCTTATGGGATCCTGACCTCCTTTTTGTTAATTGGATCTCCAATGACAACCGGTTAATGGGATCCTAACCTTCTTTTTGTTAATTGGATCTCCAATGAAAATCGGTTAATGTGATTCTAACCTACTTTTTGTTAATTTGATCTTCAATGACAACCGGTTAATGGGATCATAGCCTCCTTTTCGTCAATTGGATCTCCAATGAAAAACGGTTAATGAGAAACTAACCTCCTTTTTGTTAATTGGATCTCCAATGACAACCCGTTAATGGGAACCTAACCTTCTTTTTGTTAATTGGATCTCCAATGACAACCGGTTAATGTGATCATAACCTCATTTTTGATAATTGGATCACCAATGACAACCCGTTAATGTGATCCTAACCTTCTTTTTGTTTATTGGATCTCTAATGGCAACCGGTTAATGGGAGCCTAACCTTTTTGTTAATTGGATCTCCAATGACAATTGGTTAATGGGATCCTAACCTCCTTTTTGTTAATTGGATCTCCAATGACAACCGAATAATGGGATCCTAGCTTCCTTTTTGTTAAATGGATCTCCATAGACAACTGGTTAATGGGATCCAAATCTCCATTTTGTTAATTGGATCTCAAAAGACAAAAGATTAATGGAACCCTGGCCTCCTTTTTGTTAATTGGATCTCCAATGACAACCGGTTAATGGGATCCTAAACTCCTTTTTGATAATTGGATCTCCTATGACAACCAGTTAATGGGATTATAACCTCCTTTTTGTTAATTGGATCTCAATTAACAACCACTTAATTATATCCTGATCTCCTGTTTGTTAATTAGTTCCCCAACGACAACCGGTTAATGGGATTATAACCTCCCTTTTGTTAATTGGATCTCCATTGACAAGCGGTTAATGGGATCCTAACCTCCTTTTTGTTAATTGTATCTCCAATGACAACCTGTTAATGGGATCATTTCCTCCTTTTTTGTTAATTGGATCTACAATGACAACCGGTTAATGTAATCCTAACTTCCTTTTTGTTAATTGGATCTCCAATTACAACTGGTTAATGGGATCCTAATCTCCTTTTTGTTAATTGGGTCTCTAATGACAACTGGTTATTGGTATCCTAACCTCCTATTTGATAATTGGATTTCCAATGACAACCGGTTAATGCGAATCTAACATCCTTTGTGTTAAATGGATCTCCAATGACAACAGGTTAATGGGATCCTAATCTTCTTTTTGTTAATTGGATCTCTAACGACAACTTGCTAATAGGATCCTAACCTCCTTTATATTAATTGTATCTCCAATGAAAACCGGTTAATGGGATCCTAACCTCCTTTTTGTTAATTGGATCTCTCACGGCTAACCTCCTTTTTGTTAATTGGATCTCCAATGACAACCGGTTAATGGGATCCTAACCTCCTTTTTGTTAATTGGATCTCTAACGGCAACTTGCTTATGGGATCCTAACCTCCTTTTTGTTAATTGGATCTCCAATGACAACCGGTTAATGGGATCATAACCTTCATTTGTTATTTGGATCTCCAATGAAAACAGGTTAATGGGATTCTAATCTACTCTTTGTTAATTGGATCTCCAATGACAACCGGTTAATGGGATCATAGCCTCCTTTTCGTCAGTTGGATCTCCAATGATAACCGATTAATGGGAAACTAACATCCTTTTTGTTAATTGGATCTCCAATGATAACCGCTTAATGGGAGCATAACCTCATTTTTGATAATTGGATCTCCAATGACAACCGGTTAATGGGATCCTAACCTACTCTTTGTTAATTGGATCTCCAATGACAACCGGTTAATGGGATCATATCCTCCTTTTCGTCAATTGGATCTCCTATGATAACCGATTAATGGGAAACTAACCTCCTTTTTGTTAATTGGATCTCTAACGGCAACTTGCTTATGGGATCCTAACCTCCTTTTTGTTAATTGGATCACCAATGACAACCGGTTAATGGGATCCTAACCTCCTTTTTGTCAATTGGATCTCTAACGGAAACTTGCTTATGGGATCCTAACCTCCTTTTTGTTAATTGGATTTCCAATGACAACCGGTAAATGGGATCATAACCTTCATTTGTTAATTGGATCTCCAATGAAAACAGGTTAATGTGATTATAATCTACTCTTTGTTAATTGGATCTCCAAAGACAACCGGTTAATGGGATCATAGCCTCCTTTTCGTCAGTTGGATCTCCAATGATAACCGATTAATGGGAAACTAACATCCTTTTTGTTAATTGGATCTCCAATGATAACCGGTTAATGGGAGCATAACCTCATTTTTGATAATTGGATCTCCAATGACAACCGGTTAATGGGATCCTAACCTTATTTTTGTTAATTGGATCTCCAATGAAAACCGGTTAATGTGATTCTAACCTACTCTTTGTTAATTGGATCTCCAATGACAACCAGTTAATGTGATCATAGCCTCCTTTTCGTCAATTGGATCTCCAATGATAACCGGTTAATGGGAAACTAACCTCCTTTTTGTTAATTGGGTCTCAAATGACAACTGGTTAATGGAATCATAACCTAATTTTTGATAATTGGATCTCCAATGACAACCGGTTAATGGGATGCTAACCTTTTTCTTAATTGGATCTCCAATGAAAACCGGTTAATGTGATTCTAACCTACTTTTTGTTAATTGGATCTCCAATGACAACCGGTTAATGGGATCCTAACTTCCTTTTTGTTAATTGGATCTCCAATGACAATCGGTTAATGGGATCCTAACCTCCTTTTTGTTAATTGGATCTCTCACGGCAACTTGCTTATGGGATCCTAACCTACTTTTTGTTAATTGGATCCTCAATGACAACTGGTTAATGGGATCATAGCCTCCTTTTCGTCAATTGGATCTCCAATGACAACCGGTTAATAGGATCATAACCTCATTTTTGATAATTGGATCTCCAATGACAACCGGTTAATGGGATGCTAACCTTTTTGTTAATTGGATCTCCAATGACAACAGGTTAATGGGATCCTAACCTCCTTTTTGTTAATTGGATCTCTAACGGCAACTTGCTTATGGGATCCTAACCTCCTTTTTGTTAATTGGATCTCCAATGACAACCGGTTAATGGGATCATAACCTTCATTTGTTAATTGGATCTCCAATGAAAACCGGTTAATGTGATTCTAACCTACTTTTTGTTAATTGGATCTCCAATGACAACCGGTTAATGGGATCATAGCCTCCTTTTCGTCAATTGGATCTCCAATGACAACCGGTTAATAGGATCATAACATCATTTTTGATAATTGGATCTCCAATGACAACCGGTTAATGGGATCCTAACCTTATTTTTGTTAATTGGATCTCCAATGAAAACCGGTTAATGTGATTCTAACCTACTCTTTGTTAATTGGATCTCCAATGCCAACCGGTTAATGGGATCATAGCCTCCTTTTCGTCAATTGGATCTCCAATGATAACCGGTTAATGGGAAACTAACCTCCATTTTGTTAATTGGATCTCAAATGACAACCGGTTAATGGAATCATAACCTAATTTTTGATAATTGGATCTCCAATAACAACCGGTTAATGGGATGCTAACCTTTTTGTTAATTGGATCTCCAATGAAAACCGGTTAATGTGATTCTAACCTACTTTTTGTTAATTGGATCTCCAATGACAACCGGTTAATGGGATCCTAGCTTCCTTTTTGTTAATTGGATCTCCAATGACAACCGGTTAATGGGATCCTAACCTCCTTTTTGTTAATTGTATCTCTAACGGCAACTTGCTTATGGGATCCCAACCTCATTTTTGTTAATTGGATCTCCAATGACAACCGGTAATGGGATCATAACCTTCATTTGTTAATTGGATCTCCAATGAAAACCGGTTAATGTGATTCTAACCTACCTTTTGTTAATTGGATCTCCAATGACAACCGGTTAATGGGATCATAGCCTCCTTTTCTTCAATTGGATCTCCAATGACAACCGGTTAATGGGATCATAACCTCATTTTTGATAATGGGATCTCCAATGAAAACCGGTTAATGTGATTCTAATCTACTCTTTGTTAATTGGATCTCCAATGACAACCGGTTAATGGGATCATAGCCTCCTTTTCGTCAATTGGATCTCCAATGATAACCGGTTAATGGGAAACTAACCTCCTTTTTGTTAATTGGATCTCCAATGATAACCGCTTAATGGGAGCATAACCTCATTTTTGATAATTGGATCTCCAATGACAGCCGGTTAATGGGATCCTAACCTTCTTTTTGTTAATTGGATATCCAATGACAACCGGTTAATGGGATCATAGCCTCCTTTTCGCCAATGGGATCTCCAATGATAACCGGTTAATGGGAATGTAACCTCCATTTTGTTAATTGGATCTCAAATGACAACCGGTTAATGGGATCATAACCTAATTTTTGATAATTGGATCTCCAATGACAACCGGTTAATGGGATGTTAACCTTTTTGTTAATTGGATCTCCAATGACAATTGGTTAATGGGATCCTAACCTCCTTTTTGTTAATTGGATCTCCAATGACAACCGAATAATGGGATCCTAGCTTCCTTTTTGTTAATTGGATCTCCATAGACAACTGATTAATGGGATCTTAATCTCCATTTTGTTAATTGGATCTCAAAAGACAACAGATTAATGGAATCATAGCCTCCTTTTTGTTAATTGGATCTCCAATGACAACCGGTTAATGGGATCCTAAACTCTTTTTTGATAATTGGAACTCCGATGACAACCGGTTAATGGGATTATAACCTGCTTTTTGTTAATTGGATCTCAATTAACAACTGCTTAATAGGATCCTGACCTCCTGTTTGTTAATTAGATCCCAACGACAACCGGTTAATGGGATACTAACCTCCATTTTGTTAATTGGATCTCCAATGTCAATGGGTTAATGAGATCATAACCTCCTTATTGTTAATTGTATCTCCAATGACAACCTGTTAATGGGATCCTTTCATCCTTTCTTCTTAATTGGATCTGCAATGGCAACCGGTTAATGGGATCCTAGCCTCCTTTTTGTTAATTGGATCTCCATTGACAACTTTCTTATGGGATCCTTTCCTCATTTCTTGTTAATTTGATCTCTAATGACAACTGGTTAATGGGATTATAACCTCCTTTTTGTTAATTGGATCTCAATTAACACTGCTTAATAGGATCCTGACCTCCTGTTTGTTAATTAGATCCCAACGACAACCGGTTAATGGGATACTAACCTCCATTTTGTTAATTGGATCTCCAATGTCAATGGGTTAATGGGATCATAACCTCCTTATTGTTAATTGTATCTCCAATGACAACCTGTTAATGGGATCCTTTCATCCTTTCTTGTTAATTGGATCTGCAATGACAACCGGTTAATGGGATCCTAGCCTCCTTTTTGTTAATTGGATCTCCAATGACAACTTGCTTATGGGATCCTTTCCTCATTTCTTGGTAATTGAATCTCCAAGGACAATACAGATATAAACAAACAATAAAAAATATCCCGCAAAGATATTGCATTGTGTTGTGTATCATTATTTATTTGTCTTTTTGTCATTTCAAATTTACCATTTTATTGTTAGAAGAGTTTGAAGATGACAAAGGGGTAATAAGAATTCGTATATCGAAGAAGAACAGACAACATAATGGCCAAAAGAAAAAGTACAAAAGAACATAAAACGATCTACAAAACATACATTTTTGTACATATAAAACTAAAGATCGAGTAACACGAACCTTACCGAAAAACGGGGGTGAACTCAGATGCTCCGGAAGTGTAAGCAGTTCCTGCTCCACTAGTGACACCCATCGTGTTAATCTAGTTACAATCCCGGTGACAAGTCATGAATGAGGAAAGGACCGGGAAGTGTTTACGACAAGTTGTCCCCCTTTCTTTGATTTACGTCTTTCAGATTACCATGTATACCCCCAAAAGTATCTTTCAACTTTTATCAGGTGTCTCCTATTTGTAGACATGCTACTGGTGTCTTTAATATTTTTGTTTTTCTCGTTCCTGTGTTGAAACAATACACTAATTTTGAGATATTGGCGGGCGTCCTGCATTGGACAGGAAGCAAGCTTTTATCTGTGAGCTTCTGATTATGTCTGTTGTCATGGTTTCATTTTCTTTTACATTTCTATGTTGATCACACCATCCACTTTTCAGACCGGAAGTGATATTTTTATGAACATGGAAATGCAAAAAGTCCATAGCAACCATATATTTTTGGAATAGAGTGATCAGGTTCAAGGTCAAATCTGGAGAAAGAGGTTACAATTGTTCTCTGAACAATTGACTTTTTAATTATCTTTTATATTTCTATGTGTCTGCACTGATTTAGGTAGTTACGATTGTCTATATTTAGAGGAGGTACCATTATATTTAATTGGAGGAGGCACGCTGCCCTAACATTGCAGAGTAATATCACACCCTATGAGGTATTGCATAACACCAAGGTCAATAAAGGGTTTGGTGTTCATCCTGTACTCATGGCTTACTCTACCACTAAATTAGTGACTTTGACATATCTGAAAAATTGCAGATTGTAACTCAAACAAAATCAATCTATTATTAGAATACAATCTATGATTAGAATAATAATGAATGACTCCCGGTGCTCCAGCTGTACTGTAATATTATTCTATCTAACTTTAAAGCATGTCCTCTGGAAAATCGTTGTTTTTTTCTTAAATGATACAATAACATTTTAATGACGAAAGATATATTTATTTGTTGATTTTCTTTCCTTTTCAAGAAAAACCTGCAAAAGAAAGAATAATGTTATATGTAATAATTAAAACAAAGAAACAAAGAAAAAAATTACAATACAAAATATATTAAAAAGTGCCAACCAAAAATGGGAGGTCTACTTAATATAACACTGATTTAAACCAGCAGCAGTCAAGCTTACACTCAGTGCCGGATTTATACGAAGAGAGGCACTAGGCTATTACGATAGGCGCCTCCCAATCTATCACCCTCACGACTAGGGCAACAATGACGAGTGGTTAATTTATTTGCATACAGGCGAGAACGATGAAGGGTGTTTACAATTCTGCAAAACTCTGAAATTAAGTGCAACTGTACAAAGACAATTACTGAAAGGTTGTTCATAGAGTACAGTACGTTATGACAGCATATGTATGAAAGCCTAATGACAGATTCAACATTAGTATGCAGCTTGAACGGATGTCCCTTAAATTCTGAGGCCCTAGTCTTCAATTTTCCAAACATATATGTGAATCCGGCATTGCTTACACTGCTCTGCATTTTTTTCTCTCTTTAATTCAAGTAATTGTGAACATTTAAATTAAATAAAAAACTAAGAAATAATTATTTGGATGTTTAAATATATCGTTGTAGATAAACAACAAAACATTGTGTATCATTTTTTTCCATGAATATATATTGTATTTATTCTTGGTTTTTGCTCATAAAACAAGTTTAAGACCGCCACTTTTTATTGAAGTGTCTGTTTCGAAGAGAGTGAGCGGTCATATATTTGCATGTGAGGGATATATATATTATGTGATATTTCGATTGGATTATGGAACTGTTCTAACTGCGTGGTTTTGTTTTTGTTTTTTGTTTTTTTTCATTTTACTTTTTTAAATGTATTATGTTATCTACGAAATAAAATAATAAACTTACAAAAATTACTTTCACATATATACGGCCTGATGTTGCTACATGGATCATTATACCATTTTCCACTACTCTGAGTGAGCAGTATCCCACAATTATTATTTTTAGAATTTGCATTACTAGCTGGATATGGATGTCCAGGATACCAGAACTTATAGTTAGGTTTGGTCTGGTCATATATCCACCGCCAGTCACCATTAACTACATCAGTAATACCCAGCCAGTGGTGAGCTTCTAGATAATAAAAAAACTACGTCATTGCCGACATCTGGTTTAATCAATTATATAGATTGTCAAAAACATGTATATAATTTATGCAATATATGATTCAAAATGCTCAATTAGATTGCTTTCAAAACACTAAATATATCATATCCTCAGTCCTGAAGTATTATGTATTCATTTAGTCTCACCTAATACGACCACAGGGGCTCGTGTCACGGAATTACCATCCCCCTTTTTAACTTTTTGTTTTCATATTTAATTAAAATAAAATGTCTTTATTACTTTATTATTTCATCTCTTTTTCCTTATTTTATCTTGTTCGTGTCCATATTCATACAATCTTATGTTCAACGGACACAATCAAAATATGAATTTTGTTTTTGGTAAATCAAAGGGCACATATCCAGAATGGAAAGAGAGTTAAATTTCAAAATCGAACTTGATCTGTATTGTATGGCCCTTGATCTTACATACAAAGTTCAAATGGGGGAGAGGCTACGGACGGGTGGAGATGAGTCAAGTTTAATGTCATCCACGACAAGGGCATACATATGTGTAATATCAGTTGATATAATTACTCTTGGTTTTCATTGCTTCCGGGTATAACCAACTCTGTTCTGCTGAATCGTCTATCTTCACCAAATATCCACCAATCTCTCTACACCGCCTCTGATAAAACAATTTACATGCTATTAGGACATAGTGACTGTATTATGTTCACAAAGAATAATAATAAAAAGAGGACGTTTTGCTTATTGTAATTGTTACAATCTTAAAATCGAGAGTTAACACAGAAACCAGACTATTTGACGCTCCGACACTGTTCACGCATGACCTGTTGGCCAATACATATGACTTGATTTATTAATAAAATGTATCAACAATTGTTTTTCTTTAATTCTCTAAACATCTATGGTTGGCATTATGATGCTTAACGCCACTTTCAGCAATATTTCAGTTACCGGTATATCGCAGCGATCAGTTGTATTGGTGGAGGAAACCGGAAAACCCTGTAATAACTACCGGCCTGCCGCAAATCACTGTCAAACTTTTATTACGAATATACGAAACATTTTCGAAGTGATTACGTCTACGGTCAATTTAATGTGTCCTTCTTGTCCATATGAAACTATGACGTAGTTTGCACTGTATCAGAAATGACCAAGAGTAAAAAACGGCTCAAATACAGCAGGGGCAAATCAGTGTGAAACGATGTTACATGTATGATGACACTGTAGGTGCTTGGCTAACAGTCACTCGTGCTTTATATTTGTTATATGTATATTGCCAATTGCTCGGTTACGTTCGGAGTTTGCGATTTCGAAAGCCTGAATGTAAAGTTATCTGAAACAGACATTCTTGTTCTTCTGATTTTAAATGTGTTGGATTGCAACATTACCTGAATGTTGGATGGTGCGTCATTATTTTTCACGTGTTTTTTATTATGTTTTTGCTAATCAATTAAAAAAGACATTTTTCGGGTGGTTTTAAAACCACAGCTTAGATACATTTGACAATGTTTTTATAGCAAACAGATGAAACAGAGAACATTGACATGTTTTCAATATTTCACATACTTAATCAGTAGAATTTGGGACTCTACAAACCTCAGCTCTAGTCCATTTCACTCTATCTGTACCAAAATAATAGCAATGGTCTTTGTACTTTCTCCACTTTCTTCCTATAATTATTGACGTATTATATTTCAAAGTTGCACGAATTGTTGACCACATGCATACCTTTAATGCAAGTAAAAGGACTGAATATGTGCGACATGTCGGACTTTACCATACATGCGATACAAAGACTCGAGAAAGATGTCATGATAAAATTGTACACAACATAACAATTCTAACTCCATGAAATGGATATAATCAAGACTTAGCATAAGTTCAATATTAAAGATGATGATTTATAGTCATTCGCTCTGTAGCCAGAGTTGCGGTACTGACATGACTTATTCGAAATATTTATTGACATTTACCGCTCCTTGATAATGTAATTGTTATTAAAACCAGACATAGGTGACCATGTCCGATTTTGGCTTTTCAGTTTAGAGGAGCCGTTTCAATCATATCACTTTTCTGTCTGTTGGCTTTTAGCGTACATGATTAAGGTTATTCCAGATACATGTCTTGTGCACTAAATAAATGTTAGATAATACCGAAGGGGCAATCAAAAATGGACAATCTAGAGAAACTGTCAACATAGGGTATACAAGACGAAGAAACAAAACAAAAACACAACACAACATGTAATGGACACCACTATGCACAAATAAACACAAATAACATAAATAAGACATGTATACAAAGTATCGTGCGTGTGTGTTTTTATATCAGTTTTACAGTGCATCGTAACCTAATAATATTACAAATTTTAAAAATTCTAAAGAAAATATGTTTCTTTTTTCAAATTCAACTTTTAAAATTAAGTAAAGAATACCTACCTTTGAAATCCTCTTCAATGGCAATCAGATCTTTATCTAAGGTCTTCACTTTTCCATTGATAGTAGTTATCTGACTCTGTAGCGTACTGACTGTTGTCTTCATTTGTCCATTGATAGTAGTTATCTGACTCTGTAGCGTACTGACTGTTTTACTAAGGTAGCTTTCTAGGCTCTTCAAAGCATTCCTTGTATTTGCAAAATCTTGTTTTGACCCCGTAGTCAGACATGGCAGAGTAGCCCCATAATCAAACAAAAATGAAACAACAAAAAGGAAAGTAACCAATCTCATTTCTGAAACATAAAATAAAGTTACAAATCTCATTTCTGAAGCATAACGTAAAATAACCAATCTCATTTCTGAAACATAACTTAAAGTAAACAATCTCACTTCTGAAACAAAACGTAAAGTAACCAATCTCATTTCTGGAAAATAAGTAAACTGACCTATATTTCATTTCTGAAACATAAAGTAACCAATGTCATTTCTGAAACATAAAGTAAAGTAACCAATGTCATTTCTGAAACATAAAGTAAAGTAACCAAAGTCATTTCTGAAACATAAAGTAAAGTGACCAATGCTTAGTTTAAAGAAGAACATTGATTATACATTTTGTGAACTACAACGCTCCGATTATGGGTCCATAGAAAGTGTTGTACCATACAGGGTGATCATTTATGTCATATTCTTATACAACGGGTTGCCTGTATTTTCTATTACACTTTTCCTTCCCACGACATAAATGAAAATAACAAATGTTAGGCTACCAGTATTAAGTTTGTACTTACTTTTGCTGACATCTACTTTCAAGTGACTTTATGTTTTAGTACAGGATTGGAGAATTCTATATATATAAATAAAGTCAAGTAATTCAATGCATATTATAATGATGCAATATACATATAATGACAGCTTGTCACGCGATACATATTTCCAAGAATAAAGAATTCGTATTACTATTTATATGCTTCAATAACTGTTTTGTTTGCGCATTGAAAAACTATTGAAAGAAAGAGGAGTAGTACTTGATAAGCAATCTGAACAACATTACCAACAAGAACCGCTCCCATGGCTCCGCTTAAGCTGAGAAGAGTTTGAAGATACTAAAGGCGTAATCAGAATCCATAAATAGAAGAAGAACAGACAACACATACCTTAAATATGCCTTCCTAAAGGAAGAGGGGATGAGCTCCTTTAGGAGGCGGAGCTATTTTCCTTTTTTTCTGAAATAAATTGTCTCCCCAATTTTCATTGAAACAAATACTATATCTATAAGAAATAAATTGATCTGAAATATGGTATGTAACATAAATAATCGTACACTGCAGTTCACAGCGAAAATATTGTGTTAAAATTTGAAGCAAAATTACCACTTTTTATCTGTAAAAATTATCTGATTTTTGTTTCATGCGTAAACAATGTTTTGTCTCTAGGTAAACTCCTACCTTTAATTTTAAAATTAAATGATGAGAACCTTAATATTACTGGATAATAGCAATATGACGTCATTATTTCGCTTTGTAAACAGCGATGTATTTCTTCCATCAATTATACTTTCTTGTCGTAAAAGCAAATGTTGATGAGCTATCGTCTGCTCGAATTTGTCAGAATGAATCAATAGCGTAGCTAGAGAGGATGAGAGGTGGTCTCCCTTGGTCGGTACCTTTGTGGTGTCAGCACTTTTGCCTCTGCTGTGTAAGTCTGTGTAGGCTGTATTAAAATAAAAGTAGTTTTCACATTGGGACACTACTCAGTTGAAGACATTTTCGGTTTGAAGTAACATTATCCAGTGATTTATTCATAGCTTTTTTCTGGTTTATCATTGTTGACAATGTGAAATCTGTGAATGGACCCAGGATATGTTCTTTTAATGCCAAAGCATCTCTGTGTGTGGGAGACGCCATCTTGGTTGTTAGCACATACATTTTAGTTGTTTTCCTTCACATAAGTTGGCTTCAGTATTTGCGTTGCTCTATTTTTTGTCTTTTGAGTCTTGCGCGTCTGTACGGATGAATTTGTGCATTGTTATATTCTTTTTTGGTGATTCGGGTGATTGAATTCGTCGCGCCATAACCAGCCCTTATCGACAAATCGTCTGTTACTTTTGATTCTCAGCTCAGTTTTTCCAAGTTACTTTATTTTATTCCAGCTTATGCACTTTCTTCCTTTCGATTAAATTACCATCAGTATATTATTTGCTTAATGACCTCTCGTATGTTGCATTCTACGATACTTTACGGTATTGTCAGGTAGGTTTTAGTAAATAGTGTATACGATGGGTAAAATGTAGTTTTTCACCAACAATATGTGTATGTCTTTCTTATAACTCAACATATAGAATCGAACATGTTAAGATATTTTTCTTCTATGACATTTTTACCACAAATGCATAATACTGAAGTCTTTACTAAATTATTAACAATATCTAACATGGTATTTGATATACAGTGTCCAGTACATCATGTCTGCTGACGAGAATGAATGACAGTACAGCAAATCCGCGTTGCATAAATTTTGTTCGAAATTTCCGTCTCTCTCAAGATATACTAACGTATATGTACTGTTAGACACATCAAAATCGAAACAATTCATGGAGGTGATACTGTGTTGTGAGTTTCAACATGGGTTGGCAGGATATTAATAAGTTTTAGCCCTCGCTTCCACTCGGAATAAAATACTAATGTCCTACCAACCCATGTGAAAACTCACAACACAGTGTGCCTTCCGTGGATTATTTCTTGATTAAAGTATGGTGGATTAGAATTCCACAAGAAAGGAAGGGGAGACAATCGATAGAGAAATGGTTACCACACACATCCACTCCTAATAAACTGAGATCAAAAGTAGTTTTAACTTGTCTTGAAAATTACGTGCAAAAGGTGTAACATTCTCAAAACAGGAAGAACAGACATTTATGTTTATGACTTTTTACTAATTAATTGTACTTACCTATGGTTTCCAACATTATCTGACCTTAATATGACTTCAATGGCAAAGGTCGTATAACCGGATGTTGTGTCTTGAAGCAAAGAACCAAGCAATTTCGATCCAGGAGACCAATATCTATCAAATGGCACCGTTCATGACTGGAAGTCACACTTTTAAGAAACATGAAATGAAAATGTCCCTACAAAACATATATATATATTTTGGAATCAGGAAAACATATGCTATCGTTGAACTGGAAATAACGAATTTCATAGCTCTAGGTCAGATTCGTTGCTTGATATACGCCTAGAAATTAACAATGGACCGATTTTGATTGAAACATTACGACAAAAGAGATGATTTGAAAATTGCCTTCGTGAACTTTCCATTTATATGTACCAATATTCCAGTAGTACTACACATAGAATATGTATCTCTAAGTTGATTAGATATTCCAGAGCGTATGGTTCCTACCATGATTTCCTGATAAAGGGCTCCTAGTGAGTAAGTTGAAGCTATCACTTCCAAAGTTTTACGGTCGCCAACCGTTACGGAATATCTGTTTCACAAACAACTACATATATGTTCCTTTGTCATAATCACAATACGATTCTTTCCTCACCGGGTTTGTGACAAGAGTGGGTGAGTGACTGTTGTTTAACGCCAATTCATCCCTTTTTCAACTATGTCATGGCAAGAACAAGTTAATTTTCATTGAGATAATGATAAGGTCCACTTTGTTCTAGTCCAACACGCTGAGTTGGCTTTTTAAAGTGCTAGCTCACTGAAACAACAGTCTGCGGATAGACATGTCGCTCCACTCGGACACATTATTCTGATTCCAACGCCTTAATGATCAATGCTTAGCGGAGAAGCAACACATACCAATATTATAGTCTTTGGTTAGACCCGACCGAGGCTCGAACCTACAATCTACCGCACTCGAGATGAACACGCTAACCATTACACCACCGATGCGATTTTGGTAACAAGAGTAACACGATGAGTACCACATGTGGAGCAAGAACTGATTACCCTTCCGGAGCACCTCCAGGTTCGCCCCGTTTGTTAGTGGCGTTCATGTTGTCCAGTGTGTGTAGTTGATTTTGTAGATCATAGTTAGTTATGTTTGTCCTTTTTCCTTTGGCCATTGTGTTGTCTGTCCGTCTGCGATTTTTGGCTTCCATTTACCCTTTTGATATTTTCAAACTTTTCCTATCACCGGACTTTTAACTAATGTAACATGATGGGTGCTACTAGTTGTCCGGGAACTACCTACCTTTCCGGAGCATTCGAGTTCACTCCTCGTTTAGTGAGGCTCGTATTGTTCAGCATTTAGTATTTTGTGTAGTACTTTGTCAACCCTTTGTTTGTCTATCCGTTCTTTTTCCTTTGGTCAATATACGGCTTCTGATTACTCCTTAATAACTTTTTTATCACATGCAGTTCCGTATTAACGCATGGGCACGCTGGGCAAGTGCCCTTGGGCCCCACAAGCATAGGAGCCCCATGTTAATCTATGTATATTGTCTACAGTATGTGTTTAATGTTTAAACACTGATTTTGTACAAATACAATAAATATATGTTTAATTTTATCGACATTGACAGTTTTATCTCTGTGAGTGTTTGTGTAGGTATGTACCCCAGTGCACTGCTTTTCCCGGGAATCTATAATGCTATTTAGACTGCCCTTATCACATGGTTCAATTTTAAGATCGAAAGTGACATTTTTATGAAACTGGTTGTGCAAAAACTGACTAGCAACCACACGCTGGTACATTAAAGCGCAGTTGCAACTATGGCAATGAGTCGACAATGGTTTTTCAACGCCGCGACAACGGTGAAAAATGGCGAATTCACAAGTTGCAGCAGAGGTCGGTTTTAAATTTATTAATTATTATTCTTCAATTGGAAATACTATGCACATTTGATATATTTTGTTCAATTAGTCACATATAACCCCTATCTTTGTACCTTTTACTGAAAAATATCATAAAAGCATTGCCTTAAAAATATTTATGCATTTTGTCCTTTATTTGAGGCTATTTGATTACCATGTGCTTACTTTATACCCGAATTCTAGATCAACGCAGTGAAAAACGGAATTTGTGCAACGCAGATACAACAATGCGCATTGAAATGTTTGCTATTTTTCGTGTGGTCGATAGTTGCAGTGTCAGATAATCGAATAATAGACTTATTGTTTACGGTCTAATTATTTCCAACACTTAAGCAATGACAATTATTTATGATACTAAGTAATCTCAATCATGTTTTCTATTTATAGGCATTACAACATTGTGTACAGTACTATCATGATTACGACAATCCTCTATTCAACAATAGAGACATATAGATTCTCCTTCAGTTGCCCGTGGGTTACGATATTTCTCCACTCAAGAGAGTTAAATTTAAAATTTTAACCACAAGCCGCCATGTAGGACGAACGACAGATTGGTTTCATGTGTCAGATATGCGAAGCTGTCGCTGCTGCAAGAATTGGTCACACACGTTATTGAACTCCGCAAACCACCATACTGCATGACAATTTCTGTCTGTCCATGATTTGCTCTGATATTGATATTGAGAAATTTTGTTGATATTGCCTAATATGTTGTGCCCATATGAATCTGAACTATACGATTTTTGTCGCTTTTTAATTCTCTATGTAAAAAATACCATATTGAGCATCAAAGCCTTGCATCGTTTCTTTTGTTGACTAGTTTATATTACTGTAAATGCATATTCAACACATTGAATCGACATCTGGACATACAGTCAATATTTATGGAGCCCCCTCCCCCGACAATACAAAGTTAACATTTAACACCCTATCTGGGCCTAAGGTGCAGGATCCAACGCAGGCACTCAGATGAGTAAAAGACCCAGACATTACATTTTATGTTCTATTTCACATGGTCACCCGAACAAAAATGTTTTTCTTTACAGGGCTAAATAACGAGGACACAAATATATTGGATGGCAAGCTGGGCAAGAACTTTGCCGTCCGGAATTTTACATGTGATATTAAAT
>MJUT01060174.1:359-17477 GCA_002080005.1 Gigantidas platifrons | reverse complement strand
CCCCCCAAATGTGGTTTTATTCACGTTTACATTTTACACCCTGTTTTGGGTTTGAGGTGCAGAAATCCATCCAGGTACATATATCTAGTTTTCTTTTCAATTTTAATTCTATATGTTTGTTATTTGCAGGCATGTACTCTGGGAGTGAATGAAAATAAATCTTAGTGTTTGAACTTGCTTACTATTTGATCTTGATTTCGTGTATGAAAACGCTGCTGTGACAAATAATTGAGGATACTGTCAATTTTCCTTTTTTGGCCGCAAATCATTGTCCCATTCATGACATTTCGATTCCTTCCGGTTTTTATCTAAAGCTTTCGTTTTCTTCAGTTCAGAGGATAAATATGCTTTGAACGACAACTGAAAGAAGCGAATAATTGATTATTTCTTTATATTAAAACAGTACTATTCACAGTCGGAATAATAAATAAAAGTTTGATAATTCCAACAGAAGATCGGAGGCAGACTAGCTTTATTAAAGCTAGAAAACCCCCTTAAAACCAAGTCAAATGTCACCCAATCCATTTCCGGCAGGTGGACCTACCTATCGTATACAGTACACTTAGAAACATAGCTGATAAATCCATGTTATAGACGTATAATTCTTATACAGGGGGATAAATTACTTCTCAATTTTCACACGGGGCGTAAGACAAGCTACACGCCCTGTTACCCACCAAAGGTAATCGTTGCTTAAAGATTTTTCAGTGTGTTATATATTACTCTGCTTGTTAATATTGTTTGTATATGTGATTAAAATAAAATATGCTTTACAAACAATAACAGTAGCCAAAGTCTAATCAATCTTTTAAAATTCTTAATATTGTGTAATATGCTTACCCGTCTGCGTATGATTTTTGTCAACAGCTATCGATTTGCTGTTTACTCCAGCTTCCTCCACCACTAAGACTGGTCGCCATTATATAGTTGACATATTGTTGAAAGTGGCGTTAAAACACCAACAATAAATAAATAAATAGATTTGCTGTTCACTGAATCAATCAGCTGAATGAGTTATTGACGTCACAGTGAAATGACATACATTTATAATAACAGTGTTTGAGTGGATTTGTTCGTTTAAAAACAAACGTGTTCTTTACTATTAAAATATTTATTGTGATATGAAAGTCGAATTTTAAATATTTTTACAATTTGAAGCGTTCGTGTTTTGGTGTTTCTTTCACATTGCGTATTATTTCATTGATGATTATGATGCGGTCGTCTTCGAATATTCACACTAGCAAAAAATGTATTCCTGCTATATATAAATTATTTTGACGAGAGAGGCTCAGTCTAGTTTACGAGAGTGAAAGAAGGAAGGGGTGGGGTGCGTGCGGGGTTCTCATCCAGAATTCCTGTCAAAATGAAATGTTGTTACCTGTTTTCCAAATAGCACCTCTAATCATGATGACTTTTAATCCCGGCCTTTGAATACCAAATTTTGGAATTCAAGTAAAATAAAAGGCTTTTCCAGACATCTTAAGAAAGATCCTTCCATCCCCTTTACATGATTTATAGGAACAACGTATTGAAACTGGTTGACTAGCTGTGACCAAGTATAGTTTGGTTATGACGCACACTTTTAAACCTACTGAAATTGTCCAATGCTAGTTAACTAGCTATGACCAAGTCATGCTTGGTTAAAACGTAGAATGTGAAGCCTATTGAAACTGTCTACTACTGGTTATCTAGCTGTGGCCAAGTCAAGTTTGGTTAAGACGTAAATTTTTAAACCTATTGAAACTGTTCACTACTGGTTAACTAGCTGTGACCAATTCATGTTTGGTTAAAGCGTAAACTTTTAAACCTATTGAAACTGTAGACTTATTGAAACTGTCCACTACTGGCTAATTAGCTGTGGCCAAGTCAAGTTTGGTTAAGACAAAAACTGTTAAGCCTATTGAAACTGTCCGCTACAGGTTAACTACCTGTGCCCAAGTTAAGTTTGATTAAGACTTAAACTTTTAAGCCTATTGAAACTGTCTACTATTAGTTAACTAGCTGTGTCAAAGTCAAGTTTGGATAAGACCTAAACTTTTAAACCTATTGAAACTGTCCACTACTGGTTAACTAGCTGTGGCCAAGTCAAGTTTGGTTAAGACATACACTTGTAAATCTATTAAAACTGTCTACTACTGGTTAACTAGCTGTGGCCAAGTCAAGTTTGGGTCAGAATCAAGGACGGATTATGACCCTAGGCTGCAACCTATTCTAGCCTATAGGATAATCATGCCCTGATCAGAATGTATTTTATGCTGATGTCAATGAAAAATACATTTTAAGGATGTTCAAGCGTTGAAGGATTTTTTTTAAAACAATTGATTTTTCTCTTTTCTCTTAACATATGTGTATATGACCTTACAGAAATATTATGTTATGTTGTTTTAAACATGCAATTATTGATGTTATTATTAATACTGAGAAAAATTGTCACATTACACTATATTATGTCAAGGTTAAAATTAAAACCTATGCACGAAATCACCGAATGTTCGAACATCGGTGCCAAGACTGTAAATTGCTTCAAAAGTCCAATTAAAAGACCTGATATTTATTCTGAGTAGAGCAAAGACTATATGAAATTCATGATTTTAAGTGACTGCAGAACATTCGTATATATATATATATACATATTAATATATTCCCGGATATATTACAATAACAATTGCTAAGAAAACTGACCTTGTTTTTGCTATCCAATTTAATTCCATTTCCCAAAACCATGTGAAATACGCACCCAAGTTCATGCCTTAACAATAAGTGCATTGATGCTCCCCACTACATATGTACAGGTATACTTGAATTGTTACTTTGGCTGTATCAGAGCTATTGATCTCTTGGTAATCAATAACACAACGAATTGTTACATATATGGATCATCTAAAAAATATGAATTTACATGACATAGGCAATTTCACTTGGCTTAGGAAAAGGAAAGAAAAATAGCAGCAAATATCAGGCCAGGTTTCATTGCAAATGTTAATGAAGTATTTTTAAGATACATATGTATGCAGGGTTTTTCAAGGTAAATTGAAGTTTAATGGACATTCGTTCCAGTAAAGAAGTACAAATTACTGGACCCAGTATGAAGTTTACAAGACATTCACATACTCAGCAGAGGAGGTGCTCAGATTCCTACTGGTCATTTTGTCCAGTAATAAATAACCTTTCTCTATCTGTTATAGTTTTCAAGTTAAACCTGATTGCAGTAAAACTGATGCAGAAGGAGAATTTTGCCGACTTGCTATGATCATATCATGCTGAGCATGGCATAGTCCTTTATTTAGCATAGGGTTTTGTTTTGTGCAGTTAACACATGCGTCCCCTCTGTGGTAAATACTGTGCATGATGTGTTTTTTTATAAACTTAATATAAGCATATGATGGTGGATAGCTATATGAATTTCATAAATATTCAACCGAAGTGGTAAGCTTGATTCTGGCACATGCCATGGTGAGATGTACTTGTGACTACATTCATGGTTTTCTCCGAGTACTACAATTACCTCAATCTATAGAACCGACTGCCACGATATAACCGAAATATGTAACTGAAAGTAGCGCTAAGTCCTGACACTTCCTGTTACCTTATACATCGATTTTCAACATAATACATTTTTAGCTCGTCTGGCCTAAGACCATAGTTGTGAGTTTTTGCCATCATTTAACATCTGTCCTACGTCGTAAGCTTTCACATTTAAATCTCCTCTGATACCACTGTGCTAAATTAAACTAAATTTAACTGGGATGGTCCCCCTACAAAATTGTCTTTGAAACTCCCGACCCTCATTCAAGGTTGCAGCTGTTATCAAACAATAACAATTTCTATTGCTGCATTATTATGAGTCATATGGACGAGTAGTGTTACATATATTCCGAGTATTTGTTCTTGCTTGTTCAAATATTTCCAGTGAGTAGTATTTTCATTTGAAGCCGGGCACCGGAGCATTTCACCAGCGATAGCTATAACATTACTGGCTATTAACTTTCCTTGCATGGTTTTAATGTTAAAAAATAAATCTAGTTTTATTTTCTATTTCAATTCTATATGTTTGTTTTTTGCAGGCATGTACTCTCAGAGTGAATGAAAATAAATCTTAGTGTTTGGTTATGATTTTATCTTGAATTCGTGTATAAAAAAAGCGCTGCAGTGACAAAGAATTGAGCCGATTGTCAATTTTCCTTTTTTTGGCCGCAAGTTATTGTCTCATTTATGACATTTCAACTACTTCCGGTTTTTATCTAAAGCTTTCGTTTTCTTCAGTTTGTCGATCAAGCGAAATAAATATATTTTAAAAATGTTTTATCTCATTTTTCTCAAGTTTAACAGTCCTCGAAATGAAAATTTTAACTTATTTGTCGAATTCTTGAATTTATTTTTATATAGTTCTAAATAAAAACTGCAAAATTTACTGGTCCAAACAAAGCTTTTCCAGCAGAATTTATGCCAGAAGAACGGTGCTCATCGTGATGACTGGGTTAGTCAGTGTAAATTAAAAGCAAAACGAAACAATTTTAAAGCTGGAATACCTCCTCAAAACCAAGTCAAATTTCACCCAATCCATTTTCGGTAGGTGGGCTTTGTCCCACGGACCCACTATCTATCGTATACAGTACACATAGTTGCTAATAGATCCCTGTGATAGACGTATAATTCTTCTTGGTGATATGGATATATCCTATGTTCTATTTCATATATTTTCAGGTTTAGGGTTATGGTGTTTAACGCCATTTTCAACATTATTTCAGTTAATTATGGCGGTTAGTTTTATTGGAGGAGGAACAAGTGTACCAGACAAAAACCATCAACCTGCCACAAGTCATTGACAAACTATATCACATAATGGTGTATCGAGTGTACAAACTAAATTTAACTGGGATGGTCCCCCTTCAAAATTGTCTTTGACACTCCTGCCCTTCATTCAAGATTGCAGCTGTTGCCAAACAATTGAAATTTCTATTTCTGCATTATTATGAGTCATATGGACGAGTAGTGTTACATATATTCCGAGTATTTGTTCTTGCTTGATCAAATATTTCCAGTGAGTAATATTTTCATTTGAAGCCGGGCACCGGAGCATTTCACCAGCTATTGCTATAAAATTCCCGGCTATTGACTTTCCCTGCATGGTTTTAATTTTAAAAAATAAATCTAGTTTTATTTTCTATTTTAATTCTATATGTTTGTCATGTACTCTCGGAGTGAATGAAAATAAATACTAGTGTTTGAACTTTGTTACGATTTCATCTTTATTTCGTGTATAAAAAAGCGCTGCTGTGACAAAGAATTGAGGCGAATGTCAATTTTCCTTTCTTGGCCACAAATCATTGCCCCATTTATGAAATTTCAATTACTTTCGGTTTTTATCTCAAGCTTTCGTTTTTTTCAGTTCAGAGGATAAATAAGCTTTGAACGAAAACTGAAAGAAGAGAATAATTAATTATTTCTTTATGTTAAAACATTACTATTCACATTAAGAATACTAAATAAATGTTTGATAATTCCAACAGAAGATTGGAGGCAGACTAGCTTTGGTCCGAATGAGCATTAACAACGCGTTCTTGACAGCGCATGACATAAAATCGTTTCGATCAAGCGAAATAAATCTATTTAAAAAAAGTTTTATTGCATTTTTCTCAAGCTTATCAGTCCTCGAAACGAAAATTTGTATTTACTAGTCTGAGTCGAATTCTTGGATTTATTTCTATATAGTTCTAAATAAACACTGGAAAATTTACTAGTCCGAACAAAGTATTACTGGCAGGTTTTGTGCTAGAAGACCGGTGCTCATCGTGATGATTGGGTTATTCAGTGTACATTAAAAGCAAATTGGAACAATTTTAAAGCTATAACACCTCCTGAAAAACCAAGTCAAAATCCATAACTGGTAAATCCCTGTGATAGACGTAGAATTATTCCTGGTGATATAGATATATCCTATGTTATATTTTATATATTTTCAAAATGTCATGATTTAGGCTTAGGGTTATGGTGTTTAATGCATTATTTCAGTAAAATTATGGCGGTTAGTTTTATTGGTGGAGGAAACCAGATTACCAGGCAAAAACCACCAACCTGCCACAAGTCATTGACGAACTATATCACATAGTGATGTATCGAGGGTACCTTACCATGAGTGGTATGCGAACTCACAACGTTAGTGGTGATATGCACTGATTGCACAGATAGTTGTAAATCCAGCTGCCATACGATCACAACCGTGATGGCGTCTCTTGATTTTAGAGAGTTACTTTGCTATCACCGATAATGCAAAAGAAAGTAAGTCGATTAAGCAGAGCAACAGTCAGCATCAGTTATGAAGAGATAATATCACAGTGGTTTATCACGCTACATGTACAATGTATATACATTTTGTATATGTGTTTCTCAGTGTCTTGCACAGTCAGATTCAGAACTAATGAAATCAAAGGAATCCCTGTAAAGTGAGAAACGGAACAGAAACGAAACACAGCGAAACGAAACGAAACAGAACGAAACGAAACGAAATACGACGAAACGAAACAAAATATGCAAACTAAGAGACTAAACGAAACAGACTATGTAAACTGAGAAAAGGAAGCGAAACGAAACGAGATCATTCAATGAATTTAAAAAAAATCATTCCTCGACGTCAGAGTCCGTTTATGCTATATATTCGAGTATATCTAAGTAACTTGAAATCGAAGATGTATTTTACACTTACGCTGTATATTGCATTTGGCAAAAGTCGTGTACATTCCCAAATAAAAATAAACACTGCCCGGTACCATGTAAATGTATAATCAACCAATTCAATTTCATCATGATATATATATTAAAATATTAATATTAAGCTGTAGCATGTTCTAGGATATAGGATGATCCTGCCCTGTTCAGAAAGTATTTTATGCTGATGTCAATACAAAAAAGACATCTTAAGGATGTTCAAGCGTTGCAAGCAAATCTACAAAAAAATATTTTTCTCTTTTCTCTTAGCATATCTATATGTTTATATGACCTTACAAAATATTAAGTTTTGTTGTTTTATGCATGCAATTATTGAAGTTATAATTAACACAGAAAAAAAATTGTCACATTACAGTATATTATGTCAAGGTAATACAATATTAATTTTAATAAGCAGTACAGATATACATGTATCTTGTGCATAAATGTATTTTAGTAAAAGTTTTCTGAGTTTCCTATGAAAAATTTAAAATAGAAAAAAAAGATACACAAGTGTTTTATTCTTGACGAAACAAGTTCACACTCATTAAATAATGTAAATAAAAAGGTGACACTGAGAATGAGATGAACCTATCAATGGATGGTAATCATTTTGTTGATGATTTCAGACTTCTGATGGTTTTAAATGATTGATGTAGACTCTGGTGACCACAGTTTATTGTAGGTCTTTTTATACAAGTAAAAACTGCTGAATTGTTGAACACTTGGGTTCACCCGAGATTTTTGGTTTGTGTGTATTCGTACTGTGTCTTGTGCCGAGTGTTGTCCTTGCAAATGTCTCTGGGTTGTCCCTTCTCGATTACCCCATCGGTTTTCTCTAACGTTTATTTAACATTGAGTAAGCAGTATTTCAGCTATATTCATGACGAGAACAAATTGACAGCTTACAAGCAATACATCATGCAGGTACATTGTTGGCACTATATATGGTATAACTTTTCTTGTGTCCAATGGTCCATGTGTCTCTGGATTGTCCGTTCTTAATTTACCCTTCAGAGTCAGTTTTATCTTACATTTATGTTGTGTTAATTGATATGCATGTATATGGGATTCCATGATATTGCTATAGTTGGCGCTAAATACCTATCAATCAATATATATGGGTCTGTTATCATCTTTATTATCATCGGTTCAAACCAAAGACTATACAATTTATATTTGTTACTTCTCTGCTAAGCACGCCGCATTAAGGAGAAATAGCAAAAACTGGTTGACTAGGAACCAGAATAATGTGTCCGAGTGGAGCGAAATGTCTATCCTCGGACTGTTGTTTAAATATACTAGCACTCTAAGAATCCAACTCAGCGTATTGGTTTAGTACAAAGCGGATCTCATCATCATCTCATTGAAAATAAACTTGTTCTCGCTGAATGCAAGTTAGTATTGATTGTGATGGTTCTAGCCTGACCTTTTTATTCAAAACAAGTAGCCCAAACAAGCTGAAAATGATGTTTTCTGTTTTTTTGTATGTGGGGCGTTAATTTTTCAACCAATTTTGATTTACCTCTAGTCTTTTCTTTTATCAATCTTATCTTGATGTTTTACGTGGACGGGAATCAAGCTCACTAAAATGTTGTTAGGAACTGATTGCACATAGGTAGATGTTAATCACAAATCTCCACCATCAATGGTGGGCCTTGGACTCGAACTAATATTTTGTTCTGTAATTTGATTCTCCAGCCTTTTTCTTAGACGGTCACACGATTTGGTTCAACAATTAAACTTGTTTAATATGATAATAAGCTTAGCTGAAAAAAGGTATTATGAATCTGCTTCATGGATATTTAAGTGGTTAGTACCACTTTTAAATAGTAGGGAGAGTCATTGTCATGATCATATCATATCAAATAAAAGAAGAAGAAAAAAAATCATGAAAATTTATCTTCAACCATTGGACAATTTGGTATGGCCTATTTCAGGGTCTGGTTTACAGTGAGGGGGGAGTTGTAGGAGTGAACATGTTCTACTAGAATGTAGACTACTCTATGATCATCGCTCAGAACATCTTTCCATAATCAGTGACATTCTCGCAAGTTTCTCAGAAACAAGTTTTGATAACTTAGACTCCGAAATTAAAGTAAATTACGTACAATGTCAATTATCCCTCGTAGGAAAAAAGTAAAAAGTAAAAGGTAAATGTGAACTGTTTCATTTCTATTCAGTTTAATTGAATAGTGGAGGTATGGTGAACTAGAATATTTTATCTGAAAAGAGTAATCTGCATACAGATGTATATATAAGACAGTTTGTTTTCTCGTATTTCAGTTACCTATTAAGTTCTCTGGTTGGTTGATTCCCTTAGACTTTATATATATAGTAACTAACCATGTGAATAATGGTGAAGGATTTTCCCAATGTATTTCAGCATTAGCTTGTTTTCTAAATGGGTGTAAGGTGATTGACGTACGTATACAACATTAATATAGTCCCAGTCCTATTTTTACAGACCATTGAATTGGTAATGGGGAATCAACTCATATGAGGTTGTTATGAAGGACGGTCAAAGATTCAACGGTAACGTAAGGTAAAAACGATACCTATTTATTAATTTAGAGGTGCAGAGAGTTTTTAGTCAAATATGAATGGAATGTTGCTAAAATTGAATAGTGGAGGTATGATGAACTAGATTATTTTATCTGAAAAGAGTAATCTGCATACAGATGTATATATAAGACAGTTTGTTTTCTCGTATTTCAGTTACCTATTAAGTTCTCTGGTTGGTTGATTCCCTTATACTTTATATATATAGTAACTAACCCTGTGAATAATGGTGAATGATTTTCCCAATGTATTTCAGCATTTGCTTGGTTTTTAAATGGGTGTAAGGTGATTGACGTACGCATACACCATAATAGTCCCAGTCCTATTTTAACAGACCTTTGAATTGGTAATGGGGAATCAACTCATATGAGGTTGTCATGAAGGACGGTCTAAGATTCAACGGTAACGTAAGTTAAAAGCGATACCTATTTATTAATTTAGAGGTGCAAAGAGTTGTCAGTAAAATATGAATGGAATTTTGCTAAAATAAGAATTTGAGAATTGTTTTGTACTACAAAATTTACAGATTTACAGTTAAATTAAGAAAATCAAAGATTGTTGACTTTCATCTAGTTTTCAATTGTAGCGTGATAAGATTATGTTACAGTTAAGTTACGAGCAGGGTGGCTGTGCAGGTATCAGGACATCCCAGATCAACATTCGGGTATCCAGATACTGAAAGACGAGAAGACAAACTGTCGTTGCGGCGGTTTGGGAAGGTACGTTCGAATCATCAGACACCCACCCAATTCTTGTCCCCTTTTAAGTGTGAAAAACTACCTGTAAGTCTTGAGCATCCCTCGGCTTACCACATATGACCCTGTTTGCAGTTAGTTTTCCACGGTTAAAGGGTTTTCCTGTTAAATTTAATGCCAAAAAGAGGGGGCAAAACTATTTCCTCCCCCCCCTCAAGTTTTCAAAGTGAGGAGGGCAATTGCACCCAGCTCTTTCGCCCATGAAGTGGTATTATGGAAGTTCGAACTGCAGACTCATATGGAATCTGAATTCATGTCGATCCAGATTATTAGTTGTGTTTGTGTTGCTCAATCTTCAATTTTCTGGGCATTCATAATTTTTCTCAGCCATTAAATATTTGTCTTTTTGTCATGTTATACCTGTATATTTATTTCATATATGGGCCGTTTAAAAAAAAGTGATCCTATTTCTTTTATCATTGACCATTCTAATATGTGATGATTTAAATTGGATCTTTTTATATCATAATATGTACTTTGGTACATTGACCCTTGCTGAAATATTTCACGGCCTCATCTGCTGCCACTAAAATATAGCGTCCAAAAATGTGTAAAAAAAAATGTCAGGAGTGTAACACTTTCAGTGTGACATTTACAAAGATACATTTACTGCCATGTTGTGTAATTAGAAAACAAATAATTGTACAGTAGAAAAATATATCTTTTGGAAACTTTGATAATTTAGCTAAAATTTCATGCATAATTTATGCATTTCTTTGTAATTTTGAAGACAGGACAAGATAGGTAAATTTACTATGTATCAAAACAATAAAGGTCAATAAAACTGTTTGTGTTGTCTAAAAGTGAAATTATTTAGGTATGTAGCAAACTTCTCAACAACTGACAATGGTTAATTGTCTTTTTAAGTATCATAGCTGAAACCAGAAGCATCAGCATGTTTCTGTGAGCTTTAACATCAATCCTATATTCAATAGAAGAACACATGTGGAAGTATGTCAGGAGTGTAACATTTGAATTTACAAGGTCATAATTTTAACACAATCTTATTTTATAATATTTTGTGTTTTAATTTAGTCAACAGTCCTGCCAAAGATCACGAGTGACAAGCATACTGATCTGATGACCACCAGTTCTTTTGTGTGGCCAAAACATCTATGTCAGGAGTGTAACGCTTTTATCCAATTAAATACAAGCACTATAGAACTTACTTTTTAGTCAGATTTAGAAAATATGGTTGACTGAAACTGACCATCTGTATCTTGCTGAGGTATTGTAATGCAATTATATTATATTTGTTGCTTTCTATCTCCTTGTTATAATTTATTTAAGCCGCTGATTGAAAAACAATCTATATAATCATGAGCACTTCAAAGAGTTTTTCAAAAATGATTAAGACATTCTCATTTTCACAAAGCAGAAATGAAGGATATAAATATTGGTAGTTAAAATATTAAATATTTTGTGAATAATTGTTTCATTCATTGGAAAATAGCTATGGATTTAACTATCAACATAACATGTTACACTCCTGACACAAATCCCACTTTTTAACTCATCGGGCTATTTTCATCATTTGGCATCCGTCGTAGTATTTTTTTTAAAGTCATTTCCTCTGAATTCAATGGGCAGATTGGAACCAAAATTGGTTTGGATGTTCCTTTATATGGTATCTAATTCAAAACTTTTGCTGAGATTTTGATCAGTCGACAAATATGGCTGACAATACCCGTTACCGTCATTCCTATCAATAGACTATAGCTCTAAAATTACCAATCTCATGTCATATCATCAAAATTAAAACAGACAGAGGGTGAATCCTTCCTTCTTCAGCATCAAAAACTCTACAAGTCTCCATTGAGTTGAACATTTGTTACACTCCTGACCTATTTTGTACTTACCACCAAACAAAATATTAAAACAATGTGAATAAATGAAATAAATGTGAACTTTTCTGATGTAATAAGAAAGCAAGTGAGAAGTAAATACATTTGGTAGAATGTATATTTCAAGTATTTTACTGCCCTAAGCTAATTGATACAGCTGCTAGCTTTAGCTTTAAGCCTTAATATCAAGCAAATTAATACTTCTCTAATAGATAATTGTTAAATTATATGCCGATGGCCTGTTTTATTCATTGGACTCCAGTTTCAATACATATTTCTGTCGAAATATTCACTTTAGTTGATACATAAAAAAAATATGTCATGAGTGTAACAAAATTAGGTAAAAATACATGCGTTTTTCATTTCTCAGTTGTCAATAACGCAAAAATGGAAAAAGCAATTTATATGAAATTTTCAATGAATGAATTAGTATCGTGTATGTGTCTTCAAATGTACTTTTCATATCAGTGTGGACCTTTTTTTCAGAGAAACAGAAACTTTGGTAATGAGAAACCAAACAATACTTCACAAAATGGTGAAAATACATTAAATTTTATCTCTAAATTAAAAATATTGGTTAAAAATGATCGAAAATTTATTTTGGAACTAGGTTGTAACAATAAATTAATAATGTACAATAAGTTTTACAATAAGAATTACTTGTGTTGTAATCTTGTTGAGAAATATTGTTAGTGTTACAAAAATATAGATGAAAAGCCATTAATAAAATGTTGCACAATTTATTTCTTAAATTCTTTCACAAACCGATGGTAGATTAGTAAACTTGGACTTATGTGGGTCCTCAAAATGCAATAGGACTTCAATTTCCAATTACTTTAATTTTGCTCACTTATGTCACACCTTGTGGTCATTTTTCTAAACAGCCCATATTGTCACTGAAGAAATATATTGAGCCTTTAAGACTATTTAAACGGAGAGGTGAGTAGCTCGTTAAAAAAGGTTTCATGAATCACGAAAACATTAACAACTTTTTAATTAATATTATTAACTGATATAATCAGTGTCAGTCAGTGGCAGTCAGTAAAAGTGACCGACTTTCGTCACCCCTGAGACACTCCAGAAATATGAACTCTCAGTCATAGCAACTCCCACTAAGGGCACAACAGAGAAAGGCATCATTTTCCCGCACACCATTCTAGACTATAACCGTCTACCTCAGACAGCAGTGCTGGGTGACTAAGCCGAGTCATTCATGTCTGTCATTTCTTCTTCTTCTTCTTCTGTTTTCGTTTTCCCTCCAGTCTAGGAGCACTCTTTATCCACCACCAATTTTAAAATGAATATGAATTTCCTCCACCAATTTATATGAATCAGGTAAATGTACACAGGATTTATTTACAGAGTCATTTGCGGTACTCACTTTATTAATTTTCAAATCTAAAAAGCGGATGTCTTTACAGTTATGTACCGGTCCTCTATTAAAATAAAACAAAACAATTATAATGGGATTAACCTATCACGTGCAGTGAACTTAAAATAAAATTTAAAAGCTCAGTAATCAATATTCTGGACTCGTACGTGTTGTATCACATGCGGTGACTGAAAGGAATAAAAAGTGAAAATTTGATATACAATCTAAACTCAAGTACTCATAAATTGATTTCTTACAGTATAACAAGAGATGATATAAATGTGTAGAGATGTGGTGGATGCTACACAGAGATTGCCAGCCATACCAGTCTTTACTCAGAACAATTGAAGTTTAGTCTTCTTGTATGTATGGCATGACAAAGGTCTTTTGATGCAATTTCAATTTCGTGTATTAGGTCATCATTCGTTGGCATCAGAGCTGTTACTACCAGTTTTTGACAGTGAATGACTTGCTGGCATATAATGTCCTTTTTGTTGAAGTTTCTTTTCCAACTATCAATGCCAATACAAGTTATAACGATTCACTTGATTTTCATAAAGAATTCTTTCCTGATCTCATTATATACTGGACAGCTTGTGATAACGTGAGTCATGGTTTCTGTTTCCAATCTGCATATTGGGCTGCTGGGATCCACCTCGGCCTGGTTGAACTTGATCTTTAGTGTTTGTAACATGTATGTCCCTGTTAGTATTCTTACCTTCGTAATGACCTTTCTTACCTCCCGTACTGAATTGTTGATCGATTCCCAAACAATATGAGTTTTCTCCATTGCTAGCGATGTAGTGCTGAGAAGGCTCAAGGACGATTTGCCCTGACAGTCTTGCTGTAGTTTTGTAATCCAGTAATTGTTGATTGACTTTTTAACTATTCCTTTCCAGTCCATTATCACATCTTTTTCTTAAATTCACTACCTTGTTTCGTACATATTTTGGAACTTATTTTTTTACTATTATTTTTTTCCTATTCTTTCCTTTTTCGCTGCGCAATTCCCTCGACATAATCTTCAAACTGTTGAAGTAGGTCAATAATTGGTAGAAGTAGAAATAGTGGAAGCAAACAATATTTTTTAGCACTGTATTCAGGTCTACTTAAAAAAATATGGACATAGTTGAAAATAACATATTTTTATTCTAAAAAAAAATCCTCCCACAGTAATAAAATGGTTAGTGCTGTATATCTTATTAAATATATTGAACACTATGCTTAGAGTAGCCATTCCTTAAGTAAAAGTAATATAAACTTTAGATTCAATCAACACCTGTAGATATATAACAATAATCCAGACAATCGATGTCCTTGAAATGTGCCGAGCAAACCACGTCGTATTTCCCTGGCTTCCACGGACCTTTCGTCACAGGGTCAGGCTTCTGAATATCTATCCTCCACTTGTTAAACACAGCAATATTGTACAAATGCATGGATATATAAATCAATATCGTAGTTTACATTTAGTTACGTAATTGATACTAGCTGAGAAGTTCCGACAGTAATAACTGATAGAACAGTATGCCACATATTAGCGAAAAATCGTAAGCGGATCCCATTTCTGCATGAGGATCTATAGTTTCCCAAATTTCTTTTCGACAGAAATTATTAACTTCAAAATATGTTTAACATTTTGGTCATAGGAGAAACAAATGCTACTTCTTTTACAGGTAGATCATACTATTTCTGCCCTCACGATAGTTACATTTTCGAATTTAAAGCGCTCATTAAAGCTTGAGCTTTACAGTTTAAAAATTTAACCATCTCGAGTGGAGAAATATCGTAATCCAGAAACCTTGAGCTTTTAAAATTTGAAAATTTGACTATCGAGAAAGGAGAAATGTCACACTCCGGAAAGTTTGAGCATTAAAATGAGAAAATTTAACTATTGAGAATGGAGAAAAATCGTAATCCGGAAAGCTTAAGCTTGAAAATTAGAAATTTGAAGGCTTAGCTATCGAGAGTGGAGACATATCGCAATCCAGGAAGCTTAAGCATGAAAATTAGAAATTTGAAGACTTAACTATCGAGAGTGGAGAAATATCGTAATCCAGAAACTTTGAGCATTTAAAATTTAGCTATCACAATGACAAACCTGGTATCGGGTTCTATGAGAACAACATTGTAGCTTAACTGTTTTGAAATACTTTCAATTTCCTAGTGCAAATGTTATGTATTTGTTGTTCTTCCGAGAGCAACGTCGGGTCTATAAGAAAAGCATTGTAGTCTAACAGTCTTGAAATATTTTCAGTTCTTTAGCGCAAATGTGATTCATTTCTTGTTCTTCTGAGAGCAGCATTGGGATCTGAGAGAACAGCATTGTAGCTTAATGTTTTTGAAATATGTTCAGTTCGCTAGTGCCTGTGTAATTCATTTGTAATAATTACGAGCCCTGGTGATAGACGGGTATATATACTAGTACTATATAAAGTAATACTATTTTGGATATCTTGTTTATTTCCATTGGTTTACTTGCTCACAGACTTTTAAATTATTTGCCAATCCAATTATCTTTTGACTTTGAGCGTACCTGCTGACAATCATTCCATGGACACGTGGTGCGTACTAAATTAGATACCTACGTTTGTGTGTGAATTTCTGACACGTACAAAAAATGTAATATACAACTTGGTCCTTGGTATATATATATTTGTGCTTGACTTTGGGCATACCTGACGAAGGTTATTCCATGAATACGTGGTGCGACTTAAATTATATATGTTCTTCTTTCTTGTGACATATTTTACTCATTAGATACAGCTTGTTTCTTGGTATGTGTGTGCGTGCACCCTCAAGCAAGTTATTTGTTGTCCTTTTGTATTTTGTAGACACAGAAAACAAACACCAATTACGACTAAACAAGATGGTGGATATGTCATGAAGCGCCAAAGAAGTTTCTCCAATCCTGCTTTTATGGGGCAAAATAAAAATGCGTTAGCTTGCTTGCTATGCTCCCGCAATTCCATGGTACCATCTGTACTCCGATCCAAACTTAAATATTATGGAAATAGTTATGAGCGAGAAAGACGAACAAAATATTGTTATCCCATTTGGGGTATATTTCACAAACAAGTTAATTCGAAAAATTCATTAAGTGAACAAGAAATAAATGATAGTGTTTCTAAATTGTGTCATTAGTATCAAAGGACAATAATAAATATTCCATCGATACCGGGAAAAGGTCAGAAGATCGAGAATTCCCGAAGTAAGGATTCTCTTTCCCACTATGATATATATTCCTCAAAGAGAAAGTCTTCATATTAAGCAAAGACATAACAGCGATCAATGTGTAGCTAATATTCAATCGGAAGAAGTCCGTGCTAAGGCAACATGTATCCACATGCAATGTTAACCAATTGTCGCCACCACATTGTTAATTTAACTATCACGATACCATTAGAATCCTGATATTTATGTGCAGTGATCGAATTTCCTATAGTTTTATGTTTCCTAGAAGAAACAAATCATTGTCGACTATATTAGACGTATTTGTACAGATTGTACCTATCCTGTGTGATGTATGCTCTTTGGTTTATCTCTTCCCAACGATTTTTATTTTATTTCCATTTCCAATATGTTTTCAACCATTTCTACTAAATTAGATATCTATCTGGCTTTCTTGCTCTGTTGTCCAATTTGTGTAGTGTTATGTTATTTTATTGTTCACTGTAGTGTTATGTTATTTTATTGTTCACTGTAGTGTTATGTTATTTTATTGTTCACTGTAGTGTTATGTTATTTTATTGTTCACTGTAGTGTTATGTTATTTTATTGTTCACTGTTGTGTTATGTTATTTTATTATTCACTGTAGCGTTATGTTATTTTATTGTTCACTGTAGTGGTATGTTATTTTATTGTTCATTGTAGTGTTAT